>JAODKE010000041.1:983313-996897 GCA_026779605.1 Mormyrus hasselquistii
GTGTGAAGCTGCTCTCGTGTCTATTTCTGTGAAAGCCCGGCTAGCCGCGAAGGCCAGGTGTGAAGCTGCTCTCAGCGACAGCGGTGGCCTGCCTCGTCACTCTCTGGCAGACGCACTGGTCTCTGCGCTCGCCGTGCCATATGCTGGCATCACTGCTGTTTCTCCTCTGGACTGAGCTGTATTCAGGAGCCACTTCCCTGGTGATGTGTGTGTTTGTGAGTTTGTGAGCTTAGTGTGCAGGTGTCGGTCTTACACTCTCCCAAACACTGGCTTTACACTTCCTCAGCAAAATCACAGGCAGGATTCATCTGACATGTTGTGTAATGACACCATTCTTCATTGCAAGAGTGGCCTAACAAGGGAGATACTTCATGCTCTGCACTACAATTCCTTCTTGTTTGCCTGACTCTACCTTGTAACCTGGGTGTAGCTGTGCTTGGTTTGTTGCTTTCACACACGTGGGTAGCCTATCACAATCTGTGACTTAGTTAGAAACAGCTTTCACACGCATAATTCAAAAGAGAACAAACTGGCCCATCCATCCACAGGAAATGCGTACCCTGCAGGAGCAGGGAGTGCTGAATAGATAGGCCACTCCAGGACAAGGTGCACAAAGGGCAAACTTAACGCAAAGGAATGGGAAACCAGGGACAGGAAGCAGGACCCAGGAAACAGGAACTGAGGCTGAAACACAAAAGCAGGATAGTCACAGCAAAAACATACTGCCTAAACAAGACCCTGAACCCAGGAACAAAACACCAGCTAACCAGGAACAGGAACCCAAAGAGCAATGATGACTGTTTAAATGACATTCAGAACTAATTATCAATAGGTCAGTGCAGGATCACACAGACCAGGCTCAATTACTCGGCTGCCAATGCAGGTCAGGTGTGACAGATGATTATTATAACAGAAATTTAATGATTATTAAGTCAGATTAGTAAATTATTAATTAAGCCATAGACGACTGTGTCACAGTGGGGAGGGAACTGGCAAGATACTGCAAAATTAGACACTGCAGAGCTTAGATCATATAACACGATAAAAAAATATCTTTTTTTACATTTTATTTTGCATTTATAAATTAAAAAGTGTGGTTTTTGAGACACAGATGATGCATGTCATAAGAATGCAATATATTTATGGTTATGGATGATCTTCATTGTCCTGTCATCAGTTATTTTTGTCAGGTAAAATGAGAGCTGACCCCTAACTTTTCCTGCTGAAGAATTAAAGTATAAAAATATTTTGTAGAGGAGGGCTAAGCGAGATGCCTGTACATCCTGCATGCGCACGCGTGTCCGTCTGCGTCTGCTGTGCATCCTCACTGCGGATGTTGTCTTGCAGGAGGTCATCACTGGCTTCCTGTACAGCCTTCTGATCCTGGCTGTGTTCCAGCCGCTGCTGAACGCCATCGACCACTTCTACCTGACGCACCGCTACGCCCCCCTCGTCATCGTCACCTCGCACGTGGGCCTGGGCCTCCTGGCCTTCAGCCTGGATACCTGGAGCACGTCCCGCAGTGACACCGCTCAAGCCTTGGGCTCGGGGCTGGGTGCAGCGCTGGCTTCCCGCCTCAACCACCTGCTGGGCCTGATGCCCGACCCGGTCCCGTCGCAGCTGCCTCTATCTGCCCCACCCCTCAACGCTGCCCTGCTGGCCAAGTCATTCCTGCGCCTCGTTCTGGGTGTACTGGTGCTGCTGGCTATAAAGGCGGTAATGAAGGCCGCCGCCATCCCGCTGGCCTGCCGCATTTTCGGGATTCCCGCCGACGACGTCCGCAAGGCCCGCCGGCATGCGCCAGTGGAGCTGACCTACCGCTACATGGTGTGCGGCACTTTGGGCTTCAGCTGCGTCTTCCTGGTGCCCGTCTTGTTCAGCTGCCTGAACTTGTCCTGATGTCATGCCGCGGTCTCCGCCCGTTCCCTACAAGATGGGGCTATTGCACACAAAATCGAACAAGTCACATCTGACTTCCTTTTAGTCGTGAATTCTTCTGAAGTTCTGCTGATTCTTGTTGGTTTGCTCTAATGACAAATATGGTTGCGTTCAACCACAATTGAGTTTCTAGCGATTTCTCCCTGTACTGCTGACATGGTGGTTCATAGGGGTGGGGGTGGGGGGGGGGGGCAGGGCTTTGCTGCTCAAGATGTGCTGCCCTTCCAGTGTTTGACCCACGCAGCTTAGTTGTTCCACCGTTTCATATTTTACCCCAATTAGGTCAAACCCAAACCTACTATGCCAAACAGGACCTACCATGGACACCCATGGCTGCTTTCTGATGATGCATGGACGACCTCCCCCTGGTACGATAGGATAAACTGTGATCAGTCCCAGGGGGAAATTACTGAATTGCTTAGCTGACCATGCGATTTGAAGAGGCCACCTTTCGCTCACAGGTCCTGGGTCCCAGAGCACTGACACACACCTGGGGTGTCTCTCTCTCGTACTTTGCTTACTTTGTTACACGTTGAGATGAACAGTATAGTGTTATTGTGAACTGTGCTCTTTACGGCTTCTGTACTCCACTCTGAGATCCTTATTCTGGACCTCGACCCCCCTCCCTCTTCAGCTCAGGTCATTTTCCTCTGGTTGATATGAGGGGTGGCTGGGGGACCCTTCCAGAATCAGTCTGCTGTAGTTGTGTGAGCTTAGAAGTTTGGCAGGTCTGTCTGGCACCATAAACATATTGACTTAAGGAATATTCTTGCACCAGTCTTCACTATGAAAGCAGAGTCAATGAAGAGAGAATGAATGAAGGAACATTTAACTCCTACCTGAATGATGCAATGGCAGCCATTTTGCACCAGTATGCTCACCCCACAGTAGCTAAGGTGGTGAAGGGGCAGGAGAGAATTCACCAGTTAGATATAGGGGAGGATTAGGAGGCCAGATTTGAAAGGGCCGCTGTGGGCAGTTTAGCCAGGACATCGGGGTCCCACCCTTACACTTTTGGAAGATGCCCAGGGACCTTTTATGACCTCAGAGTCAGGATCTCAGTTTTATGTCTCATTCAAAGGACGGCACCATTTTTACAACACAGTGCCCCCATCACTGCACCGGGATCCACAGAGATCACAGGATGGGCTAACCTGTCAGCCAGTGCCCCCATTACTGCACTGGGATCCACAGAGACCACAGGATGGGCTAACCTGTCAGCCAGTCCCCCCATCACTGCACTGGGACATTGGGATCCACAGAGACCACAGGATGGGCTAACCTGTCAGCCAGTGCCCCCATCACTGCACTGGGACATTGGGATCCACAGAGACCACAGGATGGGCTAACCTGTCAGCCAGTGTCCCCATCACTGCACTGGGATCCACACAGACCGCAGGATGGGGTCCCCCTGCTGGCCACAGCAACATCTCTTCCAGCAGCAACCCAGCTGGTCTCCCATCAAAGTGCAGGCTAGGCCCAAACCTGCTTAGCTTCAGGCAGTTTACCAGGTCTGAACTGCGGGTGGTGTGGCTGCTGTAGATCATTATGGGAAGGTGGAGGTGTCTGGCAGTTTCTTGCAAAGGGTATCCAAAGAAGGGACAAGTACTGTGTGACTTCAGGGTGACCCTACGTGATCTTGGTATGTTCAGTGGTCAGTCTGAAAAGATGAAAAGTGTAAAGTTCACATGGGGGTTCATGTGGTCACCCTGGACCAGACCCAGACTTTTTGTCCTATAAAAGTCCAGGCACAAAAGTTTTATTGTTAGTAGACAGTCTCGTCAAAATTAATTTATTGACTTTTGCTTCATCAATTTTTCTTCTGTGCTCCTATTTTAAACAGCCCCAAATGACTGTTCAAAACTGTAATGTGTATGTAGTGTGTTATTTTAAACATCTGTGGCTGAAAATGACGTCAAACCATAGACTTTGCCTCAAATTGTGTTTTAACCTGTTATGACAGGAAAGCTGATGTAGCCTAGCTGCATGCTAAGACCTTTATTAGCTCCAGAAGAGCCTCAAAGTGTTGGTTCACATGCAATGTTTTAGTGCTAAAAGGAAAACAATCTGTTTGTAATTGTGTGTTTGACTTGTTGATATATTTGGTGACCACTTTAAGCCTTCCGCCCTTTGTGGACAACTCAGTGTATGTTCAGCCAGTGTTTATCTCTCAAACAGGGACGTCTTGATGGCGAGATGGAGGTCAGTACCAATGTTACGTGGAAGAAGAGCCGAAATTCTTACTGTGTTGGTTTCAATTGTACCTCATTATTCTACATACCTTTGTGCCTTTCTTGGTCCTGGCCATGAAATTCTGCAGTGAGCTGCATTATGATGTCAGGTGAAAGAGTGTAAATGCCGTCCGTTACATGCTCCAGCTAAAACATTTCTGCACATTTATTATATGAAAGAAAATATTTGTTCAGTAGCCATTGTGCTTCAAACCACATTTGAAAATGTTTGTCTTTATTTCATGATAATGTTTGTATTCGTTACAGGATTATTTACCAATATGAATAAAAATTTTGCACATTATGATGTCTCACAAGGCAAAAGGAAGAAAAAGTCATTCTAATTTGAACCAATCTATTTTATATCTTTAGATGACCTCATGTCTAAAAGCCTGACCACAAACCCAGGGTCTCTGACTTGCCCGTGCTGGCTGGCTATCTCTCAGAGCTCCATCTTGGCATCTATAGTGAACACTGCTCAAAGTTCTACACCATACAATTAGTTAGAGCTGGATAGTTCAGGTCCAGAAAGTAAATATCCAGACCAAGGCTTTTGTTTCAACCAACCGGTTGATTTCTCTGTGACTGCGACTTTTTATGCTCAGCTGGTTGGTTGAAACAAAAAATTGGTCGGGATTTTTACCGTCTGAACCTGAACTATTCGCTTATGTGATTTATTTCATCGGACTTTGTCTTTTGAGCTTTTGAGCGTTCCTAGATAGCACGGAGCAATAACTTATGAAGTAGTGAGTTACTCAACAGTGCCTTCCGCAGGAACTGCAGTGGTGCAGTGCCTTAGTTTCCCACTCATCAGGCCCTTGAGTAACTACAATACTGCCCTGTTAGTACCCTGTGTTGAGAGCTGGTCTTCTTTACTGGCTAGTTGCGCTGTCTGATGAAGCCTGCTGACAGGGCTGTTCATTTCAGTCATCTGTACTCCTACTTGTAAATGGCCAATAAATCGAAACATACACGTATGATGCTACTTATTTCTTGTCGTGGGGAAAATCCCACCAGTCTGCCGTTGGATTGGCCTCCCCTTGGCGTTTGAATAGCAGTGAATGTCGTTTGGTCTGCAATGTCTGCGTAAGCAGATGACAAAGACGCTCTTAAGTAAAAGCAGAAGTTGAGTGGTTAAGGATATGGAACTATAAGCATCATGTTCCTCAGTCCAGATACTAATAGGAACTAAACTGTAATTAAAATACAATTACTGTTAAATAACACACACGATTTTTAGATAGAAAGCGTAGTGAATATATATTCTGTATGTTGACTGACATATTCAACAAACGCTTTGCCTAAACTAATTACAACATTAGCCCAGTGCAGTGTGCTTGACGGGTTCTTGAGGAACCATCTATCATTATGAAAATGAGGGGGGGGGGGGGAGCCCAAGGGCATAACATTGGTTTGAATATTGGGGGGGGGGTTGAAGTCTTTACCCATTTAGGGGGAGACATACTTACTGGGAGTGTTATAAACCCAAGAGGAAGCCCTCCCTCCCCAAAAATGGCGAAATTGACAGATCACATTGTTTCCCTTCACAAGGGCCTGAAGATTTCAATTGAGTCCTACAGTTGAGGACTGTTTTGTTTCTCTATTCACGCCTATTTTAACTTATTCAAAAGCTGCTGTCTGTCAGGCATTTGACAGTATGTTCTCTTTTGAAAGATCGTTTACGAGTTTAGATGACAAAATTGCTTGAGGCATTTTGGCAATTTTATTTTGAGTAGGTTTATTTTAGACATCTGAATAAATATTTTTACACTCTACTGTGGTATAATAAGAACAGAACACAAGATACAAAAAACAAGTCGAATTTTTTTTTTTTTTTGGCGAGTACATTTCATTTTATTGTACCGTTTTCTACAGTTCACCCTTTATTGTGCTTTTCTGCCCTCTGCTGGTAAATTACTCAAATTCGCATTTACACAGTCAATTCAATATACTCATTAAATGGTTCTGGACATATTGCTTTACAGCTGTTTGTATCCAAACTATTAATCAGTCATTCAGATTTTTTTTTTGTATTTGTTGATTCCGAGCGCATTCAGTTAGGCTCTATTGTGCATTTTCTAACCATGAATCATCCCATAACGAATTTCATATTGTTTAGAATCAGCTTGACATTTGACCAGTGTTGTGTAAGTAACTAGCAATTAGCAATTAGTTGCAGTTACTAGTTACTTCGTGCAAGAGTAATGCAATTTCTGCATATAAAAGTAAAGTAACTAAGCATTATTTCAACTGGGAAATGAAGACAGCAGTGGTTAGCCGTCAAAGCCAGCAAGGCCGTCTCAGCAAGTCAAAAATTACTGACTTATGTTTTATTTTATTATTATTTATGAATATATTTTTCCAAGAATATGTGTTAAATAGGTTCCAATGGCCTGTAACAGTGAAACTGTTGCTTTAACCAATTAGATTTCCAGTTGGGGACACTGGGCATACGATAACGTCAGCATTTTCATGCCCTGTGATTGGATGGTCAGAGAGAGCCGGTCAGAGCTAGCAAACCGCATATATAGCAACCTGCTCAAGATAAAATATATTCATGTAGCTTTAATAACTGTCTCTGACCCACAATTCAGTAAATAGCAATGCTCTCTGTTTTATTGTCTCTAATATTTATGTAATAAATATACAAATGTCAATTAGATGGTAATCTGCCTGAGACAGAAAGAAGGGAAAAAATGATCTTCTGCTTATAGTGATCGATTTCACCCAGACAGATGTGATCACTCTAAGCAGTTTCCATTGCATTAAGAGGCGGATTAATTCAGGTAGGGCACAACTGAAGGTATAGGTGTGAACAGCAGGGCTACCACTGAACACACCACAGTGCACAACTCCACAGCACCAATTCCATATGTGACATAGCAGGGGGCAGCTAATTCACTGCCTGGGAAGCAGTGCTTGGGGGCGGTGCCTTGTTGGTGGAGGATTCAAACTTGCAACCTTTCCATCAGAGCACTTTAGACCATTAGGCATCCACTCCACAGCCTAGTATCTTAAACATGCACACATTGTCAGGGTCGGCTCCTGTTCCACTCTGTGTCCCTTCCCCATTTGGCCAGCAGGTGTTGCTGATCATCCTGTCCCTCCTGTTGTCAGCCTTTGTGTTTCCACTGCCCTCTGGTGGCCGCATGGCTCAGCTCATTGAACATGTGTTTGTTTATGCACCCATCTGTCATGTGTTGGAATGCCGCTTCCTCTGTTTTTGTATTTTGTTCCTAGGGTGTCTTTTGTATCAGTTTAGTCCTGTGATTTTGTGTCAGTTTTGGTTTCTTGCTTTGAGCCTTAGTTGTGTTTTATCAGTTTTTGTTATTCCCAGTGTTGGACTCTGTTTTCCCTGTTTCTTGATTAGTTCTTAGTTTCCCTGATTAGTTCCTTGAGTTAATTATCAGTGTCACCTGTGTCCTGTTTTCTCAAACCTTCTTGACTGATCTCACCTGCCCTTTGTTAGGCTTGTTTTTATTTTAGTATTTAAGTCCCTGCATCTGTTCAGTTCTCTAGTGGTTCTTTGTTGATTGTTAGTGAGGTTTGTATGTTGGATATTGCTTACTGGCCCCATTTTTATTATTTTAAAATAATTAGTCTTTGTTTATCTCCATTTACATTTGACCCCTCGTATTCCTTTGTTTTGTGATTGTTGTCTTTTTTTCTGTTCTAATAAACCCTGTTTTGTCTGGTGAGACGTACACCTATCTCTCCGCCCACATCCTGCCTCGGCCAGCTGCCAAATCCGTCCGGATACATACCTACAGCACACATACGTCAGCGAGACGATGATTTAAGACAAGAATTAAATGATCACGTTCCTTTTAGCTAATGTGCGTTTCAGCGAGCACATTTTTTCAAGAGGGTCTAGCTGCAGATGCCTGTAGAGTGGAGCTCCACAGGAAATACGTGGTCTTTAAGGGCGTAAGGTGGAGCTCCGGTTAGGGTTAAGGTTAGTGTTTACTCGCTGTATCTTTAAGGGCGTAAGGTGGAGCTCCGGTTAGGGTTAAGGAGAAAAACCAGAATACATAACTGTGCAGTCCTGCACATATATGGTCAACGAAAAGGGAACAAAAAACGAGCAAAAAATCCACGTCATACCCAAGTTCCTCATCAGGCGCGTGTAGCTCTGCCCTTGCGCAACGCTATCGTCTATTTCTAGAAAGAAAACATTTCTTAAAGAAAATTATCTTGTAAATATTAAAAGAAAATCAACACTGTATTATGATTATCAATACCTTTAGAAGAATACTGGTTGGCATGATAAAGCTGGTACTATCTTATTACCTTAAAGTGGTGGCCCCCACCCCCTCCCAACCAGGATGGCAAGCCCCATATCTCCTGCTTGGGAAAGACTGCAGTTCCTGGTTGGTACACAACCAGTACTCACTTAAAAACACACATTAGCAACCTCTCTTGCTTTATATTACTACAGAAATGAATCGCTTACCCTGTAACATCTAAAGTACCTGCCAAATAAACTCCCTCCATACTGAACGCACGGTCATTTTTGAGGGGGGTATGCAGACAGCTATCCAAGTACAATGCGCACTGGGATTGTACACGCATGTTATGGAAGTTCCCCAGTTTACATATTATGTCCCAATTTACGCATTTTAACAAAGATAATTAATTGTTAAATGACGATTTATCTGCTATTACAATAAATTGACATTTTCACGTCTATAGAATAAGACTGTATTACGCTTGAATTGACGATACTCATATAATTTATTAATAAATAGCTAACAGAATTTGACTGATCTTACCATTAAATACAGCTAGATTGCCTAATCATCGCGTGCTGCGGGGAGCGCCGCTGTGTCTTTAAGAGCCGCGCGGATGTTTCGCCATTGCTGCCCAGTTCTGGGTGGAGTGGTTCCGTGTTGTAATTACAAATATAACGATTGGTATCCGTTAAGTCTTAAGGAACTCACTGTGTTTCTCTGTTGCGCTAAATTCTTTGAGCTGCATAATGGCTGCGAACGACTGGAAGCAGAAATGCGGAAATGAGTTGAAACTGGAGGAGAACAAGTTGCCGATGCCGGACACGGTGGACTGGAAATCCGTCTATGAAAAGAAACCCCTGGGACGCAACTTGCTGAAGAACCCGTCCCCTTTCGGTACTGCGATCGCAACCCTCAGACACGTTCAGCTGGCTGCATGAATGAGATTTTCACTTCGAGACGAGTCTGCACACCATCCACACGCATTTACATGCATGTCAATTTTTATTATTTTGTAAACCGTCTGTAGGGTTTGCAAACTGCCCCGACGCTTCAGATATAGGCCTAGCTCATTTTAGGTTTATAATGGAATAATATAGATTTTCCGTAAGATTTCTTTCGTGAGAGTTATCACTGTCATTTGTGCTTATCCGTAAATGAATTCACTGAGAACATTATAGACAATATAACCGATGTTATTGATGCGATTTTCTAAATCGTGTTATAACGGACGTCATCTTTCACTATGTATTTTGTACCATATGACTTGAGGTCGAAATGGAGGAAGATGTCATGTTCGGTTGATACAGCCGTTATAAATAAGCGTTAGATCAGGGGTCTCCAACTCTGGTCCTGGAGAGCTACTGTCCAGTAGGTTTTCTATCCTACCTGGCTTATGATGAGCCACACCTGCTCCTGGTATTTACCCAAAAACAGATGTGGCTCATTGGAAGCCAAGTAGGATAGAAAACCTACTGGATAGTAGCTCTCCAGGACCGGAGTTGGAGACCCCTGTGTAAGAGGCACCTTGTGTTTAATGTTTTAAAAACGGGAGCATTTGGTCAGAACTGTAACGCATAATTTGGTCCGCAGGTTTGGATCACAAGACGCCGCCTCCTGAGATGGAGCTGGCAGGAATGTTTGGAGCTGAACCACCCCGATTTGAACCAGAAGGTGAGAAAGGACACATGGCTTCTTCACGGTAACAGGGCAGTGCATGTCAGAGCAGGGCTAAACCTAAAGCGATTCTCCCCTTGCTGGTCAGGTGACTTCAGTGATTGGACGACTTCTGTAGAAACACTCCCATACGACACCAGTGGGATTCCGGCTGGTGCCGTCGTATGTCAATTACCGCAGTTCAGGTGAGGTAGCTAACAAATCCATTTGTTTGTCAATTGCCGATTAGTTCTTATCAGTTGTGATCAAGAGCCTATTTCCATACTATGTGGGGTGTGTGGCAGGAGGCAGTGTTTTAGTGCCCTAGTCCATCACACGACACCAATATACCCACGCTAGAGACAAAGCAGATCATGTGGCGAGTGGGCATGCGGACGGAGTGTCGCCAGGTCAAATCCTGCAGTCCCAGAACTTGCTCACGCCTGAACCTCTCTTTGTGTTTCATGAGGAGCAAGATGGGACGTGCAAAAACGAACCAGTTTCCAAGTATGATGAATAACATGTTATTGTTCTATTAAGAAAGTCACCCATGGATCACATCCACACTGGGAAGGACGTTCGTGGCTCTGCCCAGTCTGGAAAGTTAAGTCAAGATGCAGGTTTTCACTTGTTTCGAATTCAGCTAAAGAAACGGTGGTGCGTGAAATCCGGCGAAAGGTCTGTCTCATAGCTGACTCACATCCATGTGGCTGTCAGACGGAAATTCCCGTGACGCATCTGCAGCTCTTTCCCTGTGAAGCGGTCCGCAGGCAAACGATTGACACCCAACGAAATTCCAGCAGCATTTTCCAGTGGATTTTCAGACTGCTGTTTTGTGCTGGCAGTGATTGCTAAACATCACAATTAAGTACACTGCTTGTGATTCAGTCAAGTTGCATTATTGTTACATTCTGGTCTTAATTAGTCTTGTCTCGGGTTTTTAAACTCTTGTCATGCTTTGAACTGTCAGGCAGCCATAGAATCATCCAATAGAACGCGTGTTAACAAGGTTGGCGCGGGTCTTGTCTGTGGCAGAGCAGCTCGTACCCCTCCAGGGTATATGTGGGTTTGGATAGATCACATTTAGGGACCAAAATGTCCCCAAAGTGTAGTAAAACCTGAAACTTCCTTCCTTTCAGTTCCCATTTGGATAACCTCAGTTTTATAAAAATCTATGAATGTAATCAAAAAGGTAAAAATGCAAAAAGTCTTGTATTTTGGTTGGTTACTTATGGTTAAGGTCAGGGCTGGGTGGGGGTTAAGGGTGTCATTGTTGGGATTAGGGTTATGCCCATGGTGATGAATGGATGGTCCCCACAAAGATGTGTGTGTGCCCTGCATGTGCTGCCTTTGGCGCAATGAGGCTGATATCATTTTCTTGATGCCCCCCCCTCCTTATGTGAACACGGGTCAGATTTATTAGTGGTTCTATTTGTATTCAGTTATGGGACATAAATTATATTATTGAGTTGTACAGCTTATCAAAATATTACCACAAGCCACTCTTCCAAGCAGACATTAAGTGCACACCTATATTACTGACAGCAAAATATAGGTGGTCTTGTAGCTTTTTTTTTTTTTTTTTTTTTTTGATATATATATATATATATACCATCAGCATAGCTTGACATAACATGATTTTGTGACTTTGTATTATCATACTTTTATATCAAGTGTCATGAGTCTAAATGTGGCCAGATTTGATGAGCCCGTTCTTGTTGTCTGTGCCGCTCTTCCTCCGCAGCTGGTTCACCCTGGAGCAGAAAGTGGACCTGAAAGCGGAGGGATTTTGGGATGAACTTCTGGACGACTTTCAACCGGATATAGCCATTGAGGACTGGTAATCTCTCTCTGCGTTACATGACCGGTGCCACGCTCCACGCAAAGCCGCGTTCCTCCCCTGACGACACACCCCGCTCTGCGCAGGTACGAGGAGAGCCAGCTCCACAAATCGGTGTATGCGCTGAAGGTGACGCTGCTGGGAGCGGACGGTCAGACGGTGATCAAGGAGCATGTGTTCACCTCGAATCGAAGCGGCGACTCCCACACATGGAAGCAGGTGATGCCTTTGTGCTTCTGACAAAATGGTGGATTCACCAGTTGACGGAGCCACTGCCTGTGGCTCTCAGAGGAAAGAGGAGCTTATATGTAATATAAATATAATACACAGGATATATATCACAGTTGAACCTTCTGCATCACGACTTTACGCACCGTGTTTCTGCTGTATTGCATATAAGCCACAGATGACGTAAAAACAGTTTAATAACACATACATGCATAATTCTATGTACATATGCATATACATGTACACCCCAACAGATAACAAATTCAGAATTTCCTGGGTGGGGGACACGCGCACACGGGAAGTCCTGAGATTCTTGCTTAATTCAGTAAAAGTATTGCAAATTTTTGGTTTTATAACAAAAATCATTACTTTATTCATTTGTTTACTAAAATATATATACATGTATTTACAAATTTGAAAACCAGAAGTTGTTTTTTTTTTTTTTTAGTAAAATATTCATTTAAAGTAGTAATAAATTGAAACCAGCAGTATTTCACATTTTTGCCTAAATCTGGATCAGCTGTTCATGTTACCTGAAGCGATCACCTGATTGAAAAAAAGTGAAAGAATACTGATATTTATAAATACTGTTAGTGACCAATTCAGAAGCAAACGAGCGTAAAGCCTAAAGAAGTTTAGTACAAATCTATCGTTCAGTGACGGTGCAGCAGCGGAAAAGAGCGAGTCGCGCCTGATCCGCTGTCCGAAGCACAAGCGTGTTTTGCAGCACGGTTTTCCGGTAGTGTGTCTGTCACACTCGTACTGTGTTCTAGCACTTTTTCTCCTGCTACAGGGATTTGTAGCGGCAGCTGTGACCTTTGCCTGCCTTCTGTGTCTCTCCACAGGTGACGCATGTCTTCTCCAGCTATGGGCCTGGTGTGAGGCACGTTCACTTCGCTCACAAGATGAAGAACAGGAACATGGTTCAGTTTCACCCCACGCGTGTCACAGGCAGCTCCGTCACCGTCAGGCCCACTAGGTCCACCGCGCACTGAAGACTGCTTCTGTCGGCACATTTGCACGTTGTTACTAATTTCTGCTTTTTCAACACATACTATTAGATTAACACACATGGAAGGTCCTTACATTAGGCTTTAAATGAAATGTGTTTTTCATTCATCCTTTATCAAACCAAATGCCAAGTGTAATGTTATGACGAGTGTGTACCGGTTAGATGCCTGTCATGACTAGTGTGTACCGGTTAGATGCCTGTCATGACTAGTGTGTACCGGTTAGATGCCTGTCATGACTAGTGTGTACCGGTTAGATGCTTCTACAGCAGTGGAACTGAGATGAAAGTGTCTGTAATTCAGCATAAATGTACTGAATTTTTGTGACATTAAAATAACTGCAGGGAATAAAATTGGACCCATGACTACGATTTTCTCAAGAAAGTTGTTCACCACAAGATGCCTTACATGGGTGTGTTGCGTCATTTATGCAGAATAAAAGGGATGTTAAA
>JAODKE010000041.1:1010976-1022145 GCA_026779605.1 Mormyrus hasselquistii
AACGGTTAGTCGGAGCGCTGGTCGGTAACTAATGCGGCAGCGTAATAGTGTAAGCGTACTGGAAAGTGTGTGTGTGTTTATATAGTAGACTTTATTATATTTAAAGACATTCATATGTGCTTAGATTTTTATTTTAATTTGATGTAACGAGCAATGCTGTTTCCGATTGAGATGTCGTGTTGAAACCAAGCCCTCTTTTAAAATAGAGACCGTATTCACAACTATGGTATTTCAGCTCAGGTTGTCACTTACCTGTGTGGTTAAATATATACCATAGTGAACCGCGCCTAACTCATTACCTCGGTGACCGCCTGGGTTTGCCTGTTGACCTGTGAATGCTCTTGTAGATTGGGCAGGGACCGGAAAGTATGCGGCCCTATCTCGACAGCTTCTAATTTACTGGCCCACCTGAATTAATCCCTCAAATTGATATTACACACCAGCTTTGCTGTTTCTGCATTTGTTCAGAATGTGCTGCCTGTGGGAGTTATCACATAGCTGAAGTATATGGATCTCTGCCTCTGCTGGTACTTATTTACCTGAAATCGCCATATCATTCAAGATAAAACCTTTTTGGAACTATTAATGACAATCGGTGCTTTTTCTATTCCTGAAATTTTCAATATTGCATAATATTTATGTTGGTTATCCACATCTTCCACACACAGTTCAGTGCTCCTCGTGCGTCCATGAAGGACAGTTGCCATTTCGTTGGTGCTTTTATGTAGTTCATACAAAAATTATGCACCCAGTTGGGATATGTTTGTGTTGGGTTTGGGGTAGGGGCCTCTGTAAGACCCAAAGGAAAGCAGGTTGAGGTCTGAGGTTGTTTTTGGCAGATATAGACATGGGTTTTGCCTTCCAGGTGAGCCCACAAAAAGCTTGGACTCTTGAGGGTTCCAACCACGACATTGTTCCTGGCTGCTTTATTTTGGTATCGATCTTTCATCACTGTGCTGCTTGGTCTCCTGATGAATTCAGGGAACAGAAATGTGTTCATGAATACATTCCTTTTCTTGGAAACTTGGCCTTTCCTAGTCTTCCTTAGTCAGTGGCTCCTCAGTAGAAGTCATGGACGGGGTGGTTCTCCAACTGACTGTGAACCTCCGTAAGTTGGTGGGACAGAGGTTTGTGCCTCCAGCTTCTTTACTTTTCTGCAAGGAATGTAGAAGGTTTTTTTTTTTTTTTTTACCCACGTAGACTGACGTAGGAGACCTTTTGTGTTATTTTAAATGTGGTCTCTGGTAACTTCTTCATTTTTAATGGTGGATGCAGTTCCATCTGTCTTCCATAATCTGTTATGTAGAACAATGCTATGGTTATCAGGGAGCCATTCCCCGGAAGCGTAGAGCACAAATCAGCGAAGAACTCCCTTGTATGGGATGCCAGTCCATCGCAGGGTACGCAGTAACACAGTTTAAGGGCAACTTCTGACACTTCATGCTTTTCGTACCATTGGAAAGACCTGCAGACACGGGAAGAACTTGCAACCTGGGTGTAGTTATGAATGTTCTTAAGTTTACGCCGTGCTGAAATGTTACCACGTTCTCCTGTTCGCTCTTCTTTTATCAGCTTTTTTATTGATGTACTGAAATGTGATGCATAACAGGCTGGGTGATGTATGATAGGGCTGCTGCTGTGACATCGGCGTGGCTAAAGTCGTCTAATTTAAGGTGGGCAGCTTTAGTGACCAGGATGAATCACCTGACTTTGGTGATTGGGTGTCATGGCCCATTGTGGTGTCCGGGTGGTTAATGTCAGCAGTGTCTCCTGCTGTCTCAACGCCATAAACCTCATTGAAGCCTGACTATCAAAGTAAGCCTTCAAGTCACTGGATCAACACTGGAATATGGGAATGAAGTACAACAGGACGAAAACAAAAGAAAAGTTAAAGGCTTCAGCAAACATCTTCATTATAATGCCAGTTGTGTTACAGGGGTCAGTTTTTTGATAGGATTTATAGGTGTTCTGAGAAACAAAAGGTGCTGTGGAGCTGGACCTCAAAGGAAGCGTAAATGTCTATGCAGGGGAGGCCTGCTTAGAAAGCAGGTTAGGAATCGTGATCTGCAGTTATATCAGCATCGCCGCTGAAAGGGAAGGAGGCAGTTGATGAGGTGGAGTATCCATGAATGTTTCTGCAAGACTTTTGCAATGTCTGTCGCTGTCAGATAAGGTTGTAATAAGGTTGTAAGCCACCTTTCTGAGTGGCTCTTTGCTTTCACTAAAGGGAGCTGCTTTCGCTGCCAGAGTTACGGCTCAGTTAGGAGTGATGGACACCTGTACGTCTGCTCAGCTCTCCAACATGCTTTCCGATGAGCTCCAGAGTGCTTCAGGTGTGGTGAGCCAGTGTGAGGCTTCAGTTCACCCTTCAGTTATGTTAAATTATACAGGAAAACATGGTGTCTGCTAACCCCAGTTAGTTCTGTTGACTTAAGATTTTTAGCTGCTATTTAAATTCACCAGTACAGTAGCATCCACTCTCTACATTTCTGCTTTAGTTGATTTATTTACACATTGGCTGTGACATTGACAGTCATATGGTGATTATGAGGGTCAGAGGTTAACATTTAAAGAATTTTAAATCTGTGTCAGCTATTCAGCCCAGCCTTATTTTCTGTAATTGAAGATGCGTTTAGATAAACTTCTCTTCAAAATCAGAATTGTTTAAGTGGCCTGTTATAATTATCACGTGATAAGAATGGTCACGTGCAGCCGTAAATCAGACCCCCATTGTCTGTAATCCTGGGAGGTTTGTATTCCCGGATGTTGTTCGAAAACTCACTCGAGCTGAGTAGCTTGCTCAGTCGCGGTGTTGGCGAGTGGCTTAACCGAAGCGGTTCTGTGTACCGTGGGGGGGCTTTTCGCACTCGCTGCTCAGCTGTTCTTCTTGGTTTCTTTTCAGAATCCTTCAAAGTAGTGAGCTTCGGATGGCTTCATCAGATTGGAATTGCAGTGTGGGACAGTGTTCTGCTGCTGATTGAGACCCTACAGGAGCAGGTAGATGTGTGCCTTAGTCGTTTGGGAGGTGCAGAGGAACCAGAGTATGCTGTGAGATCTCCCCCAGTCCCCCAGTGGATGTTTGATTTAGTAGTTGGTCTCCATCTCACCTGGATTAGCTGCACTCCCCCTGAGCCGTGTTGAGCGGCCATGTGCGCCGTGTGTTTGGACTCTGAGTGGTGGCGGTGACTCACGGCCGGTCGGCTTGAGCGCACACTGAGGCGCAGTGGACCTTCCATACCACAGAGAGGAACCAGGCGTTGCGAAAGACGTCACGTCTCTGTTGACACTTATAACAGGTCTTTTTATTGTTGGGGGGGCCGTCGTTCCAGCTTGTAAGGCAGCTGTAGCAGGTCCTGCCCGATGGTGTCACCTCGCTAAGTGTGTGGGCTAATCGAGCTGCTCCAAAACAGCTTGTGGCACCACAGTTTGTTCAGTCTCATGATGTCATCTATATTCTGGGTGAACCGAAGGCTGAATTATGTAGCACTATATAGGCTGTCCGCTGTGCCGTTTCCCCAGTCTTTGGTAAATTAAGGTGGTTTTCAGCTAAAAGCTGTGAAAACGTAATGTTGCGTACAGTCGACCCATGTGTCTTGGTGGGACGTTGGTGGGAATTGAGGGTTTCTTGCTGCCCTCTGCCGCTCGGAGAACGCGATCGTCAGCAGGACCCTGGAAGTTCCGGCCTAAGAAGGCGTCCGTTGGGGGTAAATGCGGAAAATGGGTGGCTGACTGCCGCGTAACTCATTTTGAAATCCAGCCTTATGAATTCTGCATTTTCTTTGGTTTAAGCTTGTTTACTGCTGTGAGATTGTTGCAAGCACTAGTCAAACATCTTAACTAATGTGTGTGTATTAAGTGCCTACCCCCTTGTGACCGCAGCTGTGGGCTTTTGGGACGAGACGGGACGGGACGGGGGGCCACGTGCCCATCTCTGACTCCCCTCTCTCCCCTTCCTGTCGTGTCCGATCAGGAGGTCCTCTCTGTGGGTGTCCTTGTCCTCTTCCTCTCTCGCTTTGTCAGGATCTCAGTTTGTGCTCGAGACGGTTGGCTTGGCCCACAGTGTTTACACGCCCTGCTTCCCGGCCTTGCCCTCGACACGCAGCAGACCCGGCCTCCCACCCAGCCCCCTGCCTTCTGCCTTCTGCCTGTAGTCCTGCGTGTTGCTCTGATAAAGCTCTTTGTAAATCCGTTTGTTTGAATACTAAATGCACTAGAATTTTGAAAAGTAAGCAATGGTCAATGGTCTTTGCCGTTTTATGCTGCTCATATGCCTGCATTGTTGTGTGCATTTGTGGTACATATATTTTTAAATGTGCATAATATGAATTCTCCAGAATGCAGCATTTTCCATGTCTTTACATTATCTTATATTATGGAGTTACTTTTGAAAATTAGCATGAGCATGTTGGCAATCTAAATAAATACTGCAACTTTAGTTAAAGTACTTGAGTACTTTGGATGTAGCCCCTAATAAATGCTGTTTTGCTGAGTATCCCACAGTATTGATTGTGTTGCATACGCTCTTTTCCTCCAGAGTACTGAGGGAGTAGGTGCTGAGCCTTCAGCTTTCTTATCCTGCCCTCATCATTGCCGCTCTGTGTTTGAGCGTGCCGGTTGGAAATGCTAAAGTCTGTCACACCTCTTACACCTCTCCCCCCTTTCTGGTCTTCCCCCTCCAGCAGGGCTATGTCCTCAGCAGCCACCACGCCTCCATCGGTGGACAAAGTGGATGGATTTTCTCGGAAGTCTGTCAGGAAGGCCAAGCAGAAGCGCTCACAGAGTTCCTCTCAGTTCCGATCTCAGGGCAAACCCATTGAGCTCACTCCGCTGCCCCTGCTGAAAGGTACGGGCCTCTCGGCCGCCCCCCCATCCCCGTCCCGCCCCGCCCCGCCTCCCCATCCACCGGAGTCTGCCCACAATGCTGGTGATAGCCTGGTTCCACACGTGTAGCCGGCACTTTGCTTTGGTTTTCGTTCCTGCTGAATGCGTAATTAATCTGTGTGTTGTGTGATGAATTCGGCCACATGACTTTCTGCATTTCAATGCTCCTTGTGTTTGTACTTTACTGCTGTCTTAGATGCTTTTTAGTGTCGGATTGGGCTGTGACTGAATTCACAGCAGAACTAAACTGGAACCGACATGCATTTGATGTGTTATCTCCCTTTCTAGCTATGAAGATTGATTTTTAAACACATGACATGCATATTTTCAGACTTGTTTTGAATATTTGTGCAATTTGAGTGAGTGGCTTGATTACAACATAAAGACAGCATTTGAATTTCTTCATATGTGATGTTGTGTCGTTTCCTGTCTGTGGGTCTGGGCTTGTGGGGTTTTCTGCACGGGGCTCCATGCGTGTTTAAGGTAGAGTCAGCGTTGGTCCCCTTTATTAAGTAAATGACTAGCAGTGGGGGAATCAATTTATGACGTGTGCGGGAGGGCGCGATGACGGCGCGTGCGGGAGGGCGCGATGACGCCGCGTGTGCAGATACTTTGACGCCACCATCTCAGTTTAAATCCAAAGTCTTTGCAAACTTTGAATTCTGTAAAGTGTCAGAGACCTAGACAAGAGTACGGCTGTCGTCCTGAGTTTTTGAAACAATTTTGAAACAGCAGAGAGAGAATTTGTCTTGAAATTATTATTAAAACTGTGAACACAATAATGGTCTGTCAATAGTCCGTCTGTCTATGTGACTCAATAACCACCTACACTGTAAACATAAATTTATTTAATTAAAAATTCAAAAATGTACAACTTCGTCATAATGAATGGAATTCATTGTTTCTGTAGTGACTAACACCCCTATTATGGCGTGTTTATTGTGACAATATTCAATAAATAAATGTTTTAAATTACTATTTCAATTCTAATCTCATTTAAATGACTATTGAATAATATGTGATTTAAATGTTTATTTAAATAATTTAAATGGCCATTTAAATGATTGACAATTTAATGGTTGCTGGTATCTGTCAGTCCCCCATCAGACTCTGTGGGCGGGCTCTAAACAATAAATAACATCTCATTGGTTGCATTGCAAACTAAGTCACAGCAGATTGATCCGTCCGTAGTCAGTTGAATTCTCATTTCTAGCTGCGTTTTGTCTGTTCCGTCCTGGTGCTGCTTTACATCCTGACTTCCCAAAATCCTAAATAAGCTCACCTAACTTTATGATAACTGTTAAGCTGCCCTATTGTTCAGTGGCCACCACACAGTGTTAACTATAGCTGAACTTATTTAATCCGTATATCTGCTCTCTTATTGCTTTTACACAACCAACAAAATGTATGGAGGCTTGCTTATGACATAATGATAAAAATGACATCGATAATAATGACTGACACCTGTGCGCCCCGTCAGGTAGCAAAACCAATTCTGTGCTCAATGCTATGGGCAGCACTGCTACACACAGAGTAGACCTCAAAGCTGCACCCCTTTGTAGAGAGGTGATGTCGTTCCATTAATCTGTGCCAACACCCCACAAGCCCAGCAAGCGGCTCAGACGTTAGTCAGTTCTTGGTAATGACAATAACATGCAAATTTTCAGCTACGCATTTTTGTACCACTAATATGTATGTTTCTTATAGTTAAGTGACATAAAAACGTACAGGATGAGATGAGAAACGACAGGAAAGTCAGAACAGAGGAGTATGCATTTCATTGTAAGTGAGAGAGAAAAATAATTGCATCCGTTTTGTTTTTGTCTGCTACTTCTGTCCATTTTTTCTTGTGCTTCTGTTGAACTTCTAAGTTGGTGCAGGTGCTTGTGGTCAATCAGAAAAGTTTATCACTATAAGCCATCTTTATAATGAGTAAAGGTTTTTTTTTGTCGACAGTTATGCCATGAAAGTCGTCGTTTGCCATGTGCTGGAGGCTGTAAGTGGCTCAAACGTTGAGTCATAACACGGATGTGGAGTGGTAGCTTGCAGCAGGAGAAAGCAGTATAAATGCCAACAGCATGTCCGAGTTCCGCCTGACAGAGCTGACAGACACAGTCCTGCTCTGTATCCGCTGCTTTCTCCAGTGCCAGTGTAATTAACTGGGAAACCTATAACCAGCATTTGCCATAACCAGCTCTCAGCCACACCAAGCGTGTGATGTTTTCCGTGTTGAACATCTGAGTTTGGGTTCGTCTTGTGTCGATAAATGTTGAAAAATTAAACTGCTTAATCGATCCCTTCACAAGTGTCGCCTCGGTGTTTGAGGGATGTCAGGCGAGTTTTAGGTCAATATTGACAGTTAATACTGCAGAGCCCCTGGTTTGAGTTCACAGATCATCAGCATGTTATTGAGAGAAGAATATCTTACTCATGGGAAGAAACCAACTCGAGGTTAAATGTCAAGTAGATATGACAGGGTGTTGACCATATGTGCTGCACATTCCTGTTTAGTTCGGTATTTACGGGATGTTGAGCGTGTTACATTGCATGGCTTATCTCTCAGAGACCGGGTTCTCTCGTATGAGATGTTTTTACTGAACACGTTTGCAGGGGGAGGAGCCGGTTCAGGGTGAGTTCACATGCTCTGATTTCTGTTTGGACCTGGCCAGAGAGCCATGTGTTCAGACGTGTCTGACCTCTCCTGCCTCCTTGGCTGTGTCAGAGTGCTGCTGTTGTGTGACCCTGATGATGTCGTCTGCTCACACAGCAGCCTTCTGTGGTTAAGTGTGCTCTAAAGGACTCGGGCGGCAGATGTTACCGGAAGCTGGAGTGGATGGCCTGCAGAGGGTAGCCTCACGCGACCTTGGGCACCCCCTTCGTGCCACACACACGATGCTCTTCTGCCACCCTTCACTCTGTGACCCTCTGGCATCAAAACAGCCGTGGTGGGCTTGATGTCCAAAAGAGCAGATGCAGCTGGTAGCCAGAGAGATAAGCATGTGTGATTCACTTCGTCTGTTTACAGAGGCCATGTGCTGCATCTCTGAACCTCAGCTAGAGCTGATGTTCTGTCAGAAGCCCAGGACACACACACTGGATTGGGCCTTGCTGATTTGCTGACCACACTGCGTTGACTTGGAAACTGTGCGGAAGTGCTGGGAAAAGACAGATGTATTGGGGCAAAAATCGAGCAGATGGAATTCCATGTTCCTTTGTGCTTCCATCTCCATGTTTCTACATCTGAAAATTCAAACGATAATCGATACGCTTTTATTTAATATCGCCAGCAGTGAAACCTGCCAGCACTTGTTGTAAGTGGGTTACATTGTGTTTTGTTCTGTGGAAAACGAAAGATCGATCTGCTGGCCAGTTGTAATAATGAATAATGAATACAAAATTAAATTACATAATTAAAATAAACAAATTAATAATATAATATATTTAGTATAAAGAACTAACAAAATGGCTGGTTCTTCTGCCATTTTTTTCTTTTGGGGGGGGGGGGGGTATAGTTTTCTATGAAATTGTGTGAAGTATGAGCTTTTTGTGCCTCCCATGCTTATGTAACGTAAAGTTCACATTTCCTGTTGTGCGGTGGTTTAATGCAAAAGTTCCTGGTCGAGACAGCCGTTGAACTCAGAACCAGGAACTAGGTTCCTGGTCTTTGGTAGGAAAGCACTTGTACTGATTATGTTTATCAGCCAGCAGCAGCTAATTTTACAGAGCAAGTTATTTTCCACTGTCACTGTGAGGGGAAAAAAATCATTCGTCTGCTTCATGTGGTTGACATGAAAAGTGATCCACGCCCTAATCAATGGATAATGATAAGATAAGCTTGTTCTGTAATTTAATTATTTAAAAATGAAAATGAATGAATGAAAATGGTATTAAATATGCCTTATCATTAAAAAAATAAAAATGAGTAGTAGATTATGATCCTATCCATCAAAATGTAACACGAAAATTTAACACAACCTCTGCTTCTAGCGCACAAGTGTCAGACGCTGGTGTGTGTTTATCAGAGGAGGAGGTGAAAATCTGTCGTGTTGCCCGGCCGCTCTCAGATTTTTAACCAAAGGCTGTAGCTCAGGGGTGCCGCTGGGTTTGTGCGCTTGTCATTCTGGAGTGTTTAACCTGTCTGGAGGATGTAGCATTGGGAGGGAGAGCATGGCCACCGATGGCGGGACGTTGGCTGTATTAAAGCCGTGGTCAAAGCCAGGGGGGGCTCTGTGTTAGCAGCCTGCTAGTTGATCGTTGTTCTGACTGATGCCTTAACCCTCCTGATCTGGTAGGGTATCTCTGATAGGCAGCACTGGCAGTGGGCCCGGAGCCGTCCTGTGCGTCTGCCAGGGAGAGCGGCCTGGCGGAATCACAGCCATCTGCAGCCGAGTAACACAGAGCCGGCTGCTAGCACGGAACCGGCGCTATGCTTATCTTGCGGTGTGAGCCTGGATCGCCGGCAGGTTGTTGATACTGTAGCTATGGTTTCTCCAAACAAGGCCTTCTGGTCTGGGGTCTGTGGAATGTGTCAGGGGCTCCTTTATATTTGTACGCGCTCCAGGCAGCTTCCTCTGAGGCTGCTCGCGACACCGGCATGACGCTGTGCTAATTGGAGGTCCAATGCTAATTTGTGCTAATGCGTTCCCGGGTTGGGGCACGTCATGCTGAGAGGTACCAGAGTAATATAACCGTCACTGCATCCCTGGCCAGTCAGGGTCTCCCGGCCTGCACTGCTTTCCCATGCGAGTTACGTTGATGCCCGGATGTGAGCCACAGGCTGGGTATTCCTGAAATCGCGGATCGTGGCTGGCCTCCCTGCCGGAGAGAGGCTGCTAATAAGAAGTGGGTCTTGGCTACGGTCGATATTGTCGATCCTGAACAGAGGGGCTCCTCGGAATGGCACACGGCCACCTGTGTCAGGGGCAGTGCCAGCCAGCTGTGGCCTTCCTTACACCTTTTTCCAAGGGTCTGTAAAGCCGAGCAGCACCAGGGAGTCTGACTGCGGTACCGTAAGCAGTCGCTTGCCGGGCTTCTTTTTCTGCAGGAGTTCAGACCAGAACGCCGGGGGGAAGGTTAGTGGGGTGGGGGTGAGCAGGGAAGTGGCTGTGTGCTGGCAGAGGGAGGGGGGAGCTGCGGGGGCTGGGGGAGCCTCATGACCGACTCCCTTCTCTTCAGGGTGTCTTGTGTGACAGTCAGGCCAAAAGTGCCCATTTGGAGAATCGTGAGTTGTTCTGCATTAGTTAGCATGAAAGCATGGCTGGCTGGCGCCGTGGCAAGTCTTCCTAGATTGGCGTCTCTGTCCCTGTTTCCGGGTTCAAGATATCTGAGACGGCAGTACACAAGAATAAAGTGAAGCAGGAGACACTGGGAATGACCAGAATCCAGCCCGGTAAAGGGCGGAAGCGAATTTCTAATGCCAGAGGTGACCGGTAACTTTTCCGACAGTTTCTCATGAATCGGAAGATGATATCAAGTGACCTTCTGAAGGAATGAGAAACATTAAGTGCTGGTGTGAAGTGCACTGCTAGGACAGTTCATATCAAGCTCCTAGAAGCAGGACTGAGGTCCCGTAAAGCAAGAAAGAAGCCCTTCATAAATGAGAAGCAGGGAAGAGCCAGGTTGCAGTTTTCAATAAAAATATATTATTCACACACACACACACAACTTGAGAAATGAGTGAAACACAAAATTGTGCTGTGGTCTCTTTTTTTCTCTTGCTGTATTAACTAGAATTGATTACCTTAACTGGGCTAATTTGGGCAGCTCAAGCAGTACTATAAAATTGCTATTTATTTTATCTTGTCATTACTTTGCATGTTATTCAGATGTCAGAGCAATACTCTGCATCTCGTAAAAAGGACAATAAATCTTTATGCTTTACAACATGGAGTTATATTGATGCATTGGGATTTATAACCAAGTGCTTAAGACTGCCTCGCGGAGTGACACACCCCACCAGATGGGGGCGGGAGGCATCTGAGGGGGAAAGGGCTATTCTGCAGTGTTGCCTGGTAACAGTATCAGCGCACAGTTAGTACTAAGGAGCTGGGCAGTGCTGTCTGGTAACCGTATGAGTGCACAGTCAGTACTAAGGAACTGAGCAGTGTTGCCTGGTAACAGGATCTGAGCAGTGTAGACTAGTAACAGTATCAGCGCACAGTCAGCACTAAGGAGCTGGGCTGTGTTGCCTGGCAACAGGATCGGTGCAGAGTCAGTACTGACGGGCTGCTCAGTGCTGTTTGGTAACAGGACCAGCATGCCTTCAGTACTGACGGGCTGCTCAGTGCT
>JAODKE010000041.1:1032055-1049079 GCA_026779605.1 Mormyrus hasselquistii
CTGCTATTCGTGTGTTTGTGTGTGTGTGTGTGTGTGTCTCTGCTATTCGTGTGTTTGTGTGTGTGTGTGTGTGTCTGCTATGCGTGTGTGTGTGTGTGTGTGTCTTTGCTGTGCGTGTGTGTGTGTGTCTTTGCTGTGCGTGTGTGTCTTTGCTATGCGTGTGTGTGTCTCTCTGCTATGCGTGTGTGTCTCTCTGCTATGCGTGTGTGTGTCTCTGCTATGCGTGTGTGTGTGTCTCTGCTATGCGTGTGTGTGTGTGTGTGTGTGTGTGTGTGTGTGTGTGTTCCTGTCTTCATAACCAGCTGAGATCAGTTGGTCCCCATTTCTTCTGACCCCTAACAACCTTTTAATAGAAACATCCACCTCTGGCAGAGCTTGCTGTGCAAGACACACTTCAGCACTTTGAAATGCATTATAGTGCAGCTGAATTGTCTTTAAAACCACAAAATACTTGACTTATGTTCGGCCGCTTTAACGACAAAATGGAATAATTTTTCTGTTGCTGATGCTTAGTGACAATTTCGGAGCCCAGCTTAATGTTACAGCAGTGTGTTAACGTCAGGAAACGGCACAGAGTGTATCTGGAGAATAATGTATAATCACACCTGAAGAAAAACTAAATTATAAATGTGTGTATGAATGTGTGTGTGTGACTGAATGGGACTCTGGGTTAGGACTTATTGGCTGTTTCAGATCCTATGCCCAGCAGACTGACCAGCATTTCCACTGGGTCCTTGAGCGAGGCCCCAAACTCCAAAGGCTTCACCCCTCCCCACATATCGCCCTACCAGGGTCATGGTGCAGAAAATGGCTGGGTGGTTGTTGTTGCCTGCTTTAACACTGGGGGGCAGCAGAGACCCACCATCATGAGCTTCACATAGCTGCAATGTAAAATACTTGAAGCTTCCTGTTGAAATGAATAATACTTTTACATGATGTGTGTATGTGCACATGCTATTTCCTGTTCAGTATTATAGCGTAATTGTTAGAAATATAAACGTCTGACACTGGTATGCTCTGTCACTTGGCGAAAGGGAAGCCTTTACATTTGCGCTTCAGCAGCTTGATGCCTTCGAGTGCTGGCATGGAGTCGGCGCTCCCTTTCACATCGGGCTCATTAGCGCCGGAGTCGTCGAGCTGATTGGGTGACAGGCTGCCGTGTGACTGTTCTGTATTCTTACAAGGAAACTGACCTCATCTCCGTAGGCGAGACCCTGATCCTTTTATGTTGAACAACAGGCCTGAACCCACTACTTCTAATGACTAGACTTCTGAAAAGGCTCCCAGCTTGTGATGCCCAGGAAGATGGTGAGTGTAAGACTCAGCAATCGAGGCCAAGTCACTGCTGCATGTTTCAGTCATTTCACTACAGAATATTTTAAAAACATAAATTAGAATTTAATGGAAAGGCAGCTTACAGGGCAGTCAGTGTGGAGTTGGTTCAACATTCCTGGCATGCAGTTGGGGTGGTTTAGTGGGTAATATGTGGTAATAGGATACCCTGACACATCCCGCGTCAGCTGTGTGAATCCTGCCCTGCGGACGGACTGGAACAGAAAGCAGCCTGGGAATTGGCTGGAGATCAGGATCAACTTGGTTGTCTTGATATATTTTGCTGATCTCAATCAAGAAGCATTTTCCACTAATCATCTCTTGTGACTGAGCAGGAAACACGCTGGGGTTGGGGTGGAAAGGCCTTCCTGATGTCTGCTTCTGCGTCTGTACTTGACATGTTCTTCCTGTGTTCCTGCGTGGTTCTCTGGCTTTCTTCAGCTTGCTGCACCCTGTCCTGGATTAGATGGACTTGCATGGGATACAAAATCTCAACTATACTTCCATTCTGGGAACATAAGTCTGCTTGTGTATTTTCAAACAAAGCATTACCCAGAACCTAAGATGTGATTCCTGGGCTCCCCACCTCACACCCTGCCCTTCCTGGGCTCCCCACCTCACACCCTGCCCTTCCTGGGTAGACTTCAGCCTCACCCACTCTCTAGTGGAAAACTGTTGTAGAAGATGGTTGAATACTGGGCTGGTAAAACATTACAGCCGTCGCTTATTGGCAATCAGGTCGTAACTCATATGCGGTGCATGGCATCCTTGTCTAGATGGTATTAATGTTGAGAGTAAAGACACATTAGTCTTAGTTTTCTGATTATCTTTTAATTAGAAATTTATTTCCAGCTGGGATTCACTCCCAATTCATTAACTGGAATTAAGAGCCCAGCTGAAGCAGTGAGTGACACTCTCTGATTTGTTTGGAGTTTCTCATTTCCAGATGAAGGGCGACGTTTCTGCAAACTCACCGTGGTGGCATGTAGTCCTGCCTTCTGGCCCCCGCACTGTATATAATCAATAGACTTTCTTCTTGATGCAGCCTAATTTAAAACTAGTACCAATATTAATAGGTTTCAACACGGCCGCTGACTTCTGGCTGTGAGAAACTGTGACGTGTGTGTATGAAGCATAGAACGATTTGCTAATTTTTGAAGGTTTCTTTGATTTTCTTCCATTAATTTGTAGTGCATGTTTGTAATTAACTTAATTGGAGCCATTTTTCTGTTTTCTGTTAGCCCCATTAATATTAAATGTGGGAAATGTCTGATGTTTAAATGAATTGCACCTTGTATCCACTCAAAGAATTCACAGAAACTAGCAAGTTCATTCATTTACCACATGGTTGCGTTCGGTGGAGACACAGTATGTTAGAAAAATGCCAATTAAGACATTTATAGAAATATGGAAAGGGACATTAGAAAAATCAACTAATTTCTATATTTTCCTTTCATATATATATGCATATATAACCTTAAAGAGCTGTACGGATCCAAATGCGTTCAAAATTTGCAAATAAATAAGAAAAAACTGCATTCCTAATGCCCTACTTTCTCAACACTGGACATACAATCCATTGTTATTTTTCAATGTTTTATCTCCTAAAATGAAGAGCTGTTCCTTGGATAGATTATGGGTCCCTGAATGTCATTGGTTCGGTTCACAGGTTCCAGTATGCCACTGGTTAAGCTTACAGGTTTCTGAATGTCATTAGTCACATTCTATAGCAATAGAATCTCATTCTGCCCATCCCCGGCTCATCGGATCACCATAGCTAGTGCATCGAGCCGTCATCCGGTACAGGAGCGTGAAGAACCTGGAGCAGGGCTCACCCTCGAAAGGATGCCAGTCCATTTCAGGCCCAACTGTCACAAACTCGTAGCAATTTAGAGATGCCAGTTCTCCCAGTCGCATGCTTTTGGACTGTGAGGGGATCCCAGGCGTGCATGGAGAGAGCATGCTCACTGCCTGCTGTCATGGAGAATGACGTGTAGAATCTTATCCCCATAGTTGCCAGCAATGCTGATCCCATACAGCTTAGTCTGATGCTAGCCTTTCATAGTGTTTTAATGAATAACAAAGAACTCACTATAAACTCATTAAACTGTGTTGTTTCTTACTAATCTGCCTCTGTTTGCATTCGAATGAATGTTTGTATAATAATGCATTTTAAAAACCCTCCAATGACTTTATCCTGGCATTAATATTTCATATATTCCTGCACTTTTCTTCATTGTGGAGAGCAAAAAAGAAAAGGAATTCGCTTCAGATCTCGAGGGGATTCTAAACTTTTGCTGCTGGGGGAAAATAAACAAAGGAAAAGTTTCAGAGGTTAATATTAAATAGTTTCATTAAAATTGCCTGTTTGAAGATAGCAGCTCGTGCGGTAATAATAAAGACAGAATGACTCTGGATATGGGACAAACAAATGGACAAACAGTGACCCCCAGGATTATTCAAAGAGAAAATGGAAGGACAGAGTGACTCTCGGTGTGAAACAAGCAGAAGATGAAACAGTGATATAGCACATTACAAGACAGTGGCCAAATGGAAAGAGAAAACGTATAAGTCTCTGCAGCTTAAAGAAATGCGTACTCGTACTTGAACATGCAGCCGTTTAATTGCTCCACATGCCGTATTTAGTGCCTAACTTTGGCAAATAGTATCTTCTGTTGTTCCCCCAGCTCCTGTAGTAACCATTCTTAAATATCTCTGAATATGTACAAAGTGGAGATATAGAACCTCTGTGGAGCAGAAGAGATCTTTTGGCTGGTTCATCAAGTGGCAGGAAGTTCCGTTCCTTCCAATTATGAGCCGTTAAGGTTTCAGCTCCACTGATTCTGTTCGATATTAAAGAGAAAAATGTAACCCTTTTAATTATAGTTATTGGCCCATAGCCACTTAAAGAATTACATGCAGTAATCATGGATATGTCAAAAATAAATAAAATAAATGACTATGTCCTGATAAGATTTGCAGAGATGTTCTTATATAGAATTTCCTTCTGTTTTAATATGTCCCAGAGGAAGAGGACAATTTATGAAATCTTTGTTCTGTTATTCCAAGAAAAAACAAAATGACTCCCAAAAATAAGATTGACTAACCTGACCAATGTTATTCAGTCATTTCTGAAGAGACTCAATTCGTTTACTCAATGATTTTATCTAAAGCAAACGGTGGAGTACAAAATATGTGTGGTTTCAGAGCCACGGCCTTCACATTGTCAGCACAGCAGCCCACCTGGGCTCTCGGAGTTAACCCAAGAGACCTGCATCAATCAAGAAATTGACCCGTGTAAAGATATTTGAGGGATCTCTCAGTACCTTGACTGAGTTTAATTTAAGATCCCAGCTGATTTTACCCAACTGTTACTAAACATTATGTTTTTCAAAGAATTATAGTAATGTAATCTGTCATTATTTCAATTAAACCTTAAAAAATTATCCTTCAGCTAATACATAACAGAACTTGTTTTTCCATAAGAGTAGCCTTGAGTCATTTTCACCAGGTGTTCAGCAATGTTCAGTTGCTGCCTAAGTCTTTCTTGGCGCGTGGTACATATATGTAGCTTTTATTCGTCTCTGGTTTCCATCTGTCTGCTCTCCCTGTGACATCCTGTTTGTGGCTTAATGTTAGAATTATTGAACCGTCGTTATCTGCCCAGTCTCTGTCGGCCTATTGCCATAATCCTGAGCCTTTCGGTGAAGCTGCTCCGCACGGCCCTGAACCGCTCCTACTGCCTTTGCTGACTCAGCCTGATCCACACCGTGTCAGCCTCTCTTCTTTGATGACCACGGACATGACCATGGCCTAAGGGATTTTCAAAGACATCGGCTGTCTCATGTGGCCTTTCCACATCTGTATCTTACATAACTTCACCCAGGAGTTCTGTTGAAATTGACTTTAAAAATAGGCATTCAAAACCTTTATTGTCATTGCACGTTTGTACAATGACATTTAGTGTATGAGAATCCTCTACGGTTTGGCATCATACAAAGAACATAATAAATGGCTGCGTAAACAATTAATATAAAACTAGATAATAAAATGTAAAATGAATGCAAACCTTTCCAACACATCCCTCACAAATTGCCCCAAATCACTGTCCAAAATGCACTGTCACAAGATTAGAATAATTAACAAAAAGCCTCTTTCTTGTATTTACCTTGGTATTTCAGACGCATCTCAGTTCTCTATACAGGCATATTCAGGTCAGTTATAATACTCTCACTGATCATAGCTGATCTCTGTCTACCTCCATTATAATAGTTTCATCTTGTTAAAGAAATGAGTTGTACTTTTGGTATTTCGGTTTCCTGCAAGCATGCTTCTTTTAAATAAATCCTTCTTGTCATTCTTAGTTTCAGAAAAAACTATAATTATTAAAAAATCTGTAAAAACCTCAGTGTGAAAACCTATATTACTGTGTTTTGAATTGTACGCTTAGTTGCAGAATGAGAGAGATGTAGAGCGGGGGGAGCTTTCAGGCACCGTGTGCACCTGTCCAGGGTGAGGGATCTGGGTCTTTTGCACTAAACAAAAAGTAGAGCTTCCAGCAGTAAATTTTTCTTGTGGGTTCATTGAGTGTTTAAAAAGCGGCCTTGAGTCCCTCAGTCAGCCAGAGAAGATGGCGCTTTGGTGGCAGAGGAAACAACAGGGTTCGGCTAATGAGGAGAGAGGCAGCCCTCAGGCAGTGTGAACAACGTGAGCCAGGAAGTGCTGACTGACTGCCTCTGAAACGCGAACGTCACCTGCGAGCAGCAGCGCGGATCGGGCCCCTCCCTACGTGCTCGGTGACATCACAGTCAGGTGAACGAATCTTCCCCCGTCATTCTGCTCTTTTACTTCCCTTTTACCAAAAATACAATCAATGAAATCTGTCACAAGGGAGAGCAAAGAGCGGGAAATATTATTCCAGATGTGATTCTCCAGTTCAGTGTGCCTGCATATCATTATCAAACTCCTGCAAAAATAACGTCATGAATTCTCAAGCGCACAGAAAACCTTGCGGCATCTTGCTTTGGTTAGACTGCTGAGTGATACGTGAAGCTCGTACACATCCCACGCACGCAAGGGGATGCGGACAGAATGGGAGACACTGGATTGTGAGACCGACAGGATGGCTGTCATTTGTCATTTCAAGGCGTGGTTTGCTGTTTCCCTCCATTTGCATAAAGAGAGAAATGAGTACAGTAAGGCTCCAGTTAAGTGTGATTTAAGGCAGTGTTTCCCTACCATTTTGCTTGTTCCTAGTGAGTCTACTGAAGAACCACAAGCGGCAATCACAGAATGGCATCCCAGCATCTCTATCCTTTGCTGGTGATGGATTCCTACTTATTATGACATCATATACTTTTTGCTCTGCTGGCTTGTTGTATAAAAAAAACATTCTCCCAGGGGACACTTCTCAGTGTGACTTACCCTGCGTTTCCGTGTATATTTACTGAAGCAATTTAGTTTAAATTAAAGTACAAATCACAAGCAACAGCAAATCCCCACTCAGTATTAGACCTAATGCCCTAATGTTACTTCAATATAACTGCTGCCCACTAAACACACACTCTAGAAAGACAACTTTAACCCGATCACTGCGCCCCGCATGGACATTGGCTTTGACTTTATCTGCAGGTGACGGCTTCGTAAGTAAAGATATGGGGCACAGGAGTTATGACCTGACCCTGCGTTGTGTCCCAAAGCTACACTCGCAGCCGTTTGTGTGTGTTATGCATATATTACACTGTGGGGACCAAATGTCCCCACATTGTGATTTAAAAACAGGTTATTTTGACGTTGTGGGGACCATTTTTTTTCAGTTCACACAAAGGGAAACTCAATTTTATAAAAATCTGTGGATACAATCAAGCCTTCCAGTGATAAAGTATCATTTAATTTAATTTCATTAGTCTAAGGTAAAGAAACTGAAATGGTAAAGTCAGTTTCACAAAAAACAAACTAAAAGTCACAGCACATGCATAAAAGTGCAGTTGATTTACACATTAAAGGTTTATTGATAATGGTTCCTAGTTACTGGGACCACACAGTGCTGTAAGCATGCAGTGACAGTGAGAGACAGGTGATAGGTGAACAGAATGGGCCGTCATCTGCACCAGGAAGTCTGTGCTGTCCCCATGATTCACTCATGTTTACAGGTTTATTGAGGGTCATTTGTCTCCACATTCCAGCATATCGCCTGAGCTGCTGTTGCCAAGGAAACAGACCGTACCTCTAGATACGGTGTGGAAATGACAGGTGACTCATGGAAGTTCGATGGTCGTGGCATCCAATGAAAGAGGGGGGTGTTTAGAGACAGAGCGGGGCTGAAATTAACATGCTTAATGTAAAAACTTATTGGGCTCAAAGGGTCCCATTCTCTTCTTCTCACTGCTGACATGCTCACATGCGTCCTACTGCAGACCCCGAGGCAGACGCTGGCAGTGCCACCGCAGTAGCCATGGCAGTGACATGCATAGTTGAATATGCCGAAGGACCTACGCTGAAGCAGGGCTTTATGGGTTACAGTGGGGACAGGCAGTCTTTGAACATGCTGCTGGCTGTACGAAGTATGCTTAACCTACTATGCTAATCAGTATTATATTCAGTTTTAACTTAATATGAGGAACATACATTTTTAATGGATTAGTAACCTTGTTTTCATCGTAGGTTGTATTTTTCTGTCAAAATAACATAACCCTGATTCTTCCGTATATAACCTGTCTTCACTCAGCACACACACACAGATTGCCTACCTCATTAACATACAGTGGCCTTTTCACTGGCTACCCCATGCTAATACCCAGTAGGAGCCCCTTTGCCTTTAAAACTGTGGCAGATGAGTTGTGTGTTGAGAGATTCTCCGCATGACTGACCTGTCTGCTTGTGGCCTTAATGTTAGCTTTAGCGAGTCTGGCTATTCTCCTCCGGCCGTTGGTGAGTTCAGCCACTGAAATGCCATTCGATGGATGTATTTCGTTCATCAGACTATTCTCTGTAACATATAGACACTGCAGTGTATGAGAATCCCAGTCCCACACCTGTACACCCTGTACCTCTGCTTATGAACATCTCTTGGCAGTAGTAAATTAAATACCCATCTTCTATTTATTTTTTTAAGTTTTTAAAAGTGAGTTGCTATATTGTATCATTTTTGTTCCTGATTATATTTGTACTTCAGTTTAGATCTGCAAAACTGATAAACTAATGGTTTATTTTTTGTACTTATTGAGAGTGTAAGAGAAAGAGAAAGGTAAGTAAAAGCAATACAAAAAGAATTTAAATAAAAATTCAGATACTAGTAAAAAAAAAGTTGAACAAAACTTTTGAACGTTTTCTGGTTGGGGAGTCTTTAGTAGAAACACCTCCAGGGACATATTCACATCACATTCACATCATATTCACATCACATTCACATCACATTCACATGTGGCAGCATTCTCGGAGTGCGCTTAATGGGAGCGATGCCGCGCTCAGGGTGACGGACAGCTGCATTGTCCAATTGGGTGCCTTCATTTTGAAAACCTGATACGACTTAAAAGGGGCACTGAAAGATCCCAGCGGTTTGTGCGAGTTATTCAGGCAAAGCTGTGAGCTGCCAGTGGGCAGGCGTGGAGTCACGGGCAGCAGACAGTGTCACGCACTCTCCAATTATCCCAACCAGCTGCTGACTGCTTTCACTAATTGATGACTTCATAACTTATATACACCTCAGCGAGCAAAGGAGGACAACGGGCCACAATTAAAGGCTGTCTATTGAAAGGTTCCCATTTGCGAGCTCTCGGCCCCCACACTTTGAATAGCTCCTTCATTTAAGCCGCATTATGTGTTGGTTTTTGTCTCTCTTACGAGGAATGGAGCAGTTCATTTGAAACACCTGCAATGTGGCAACGTGAGAGCTGTGTGGAAACTCACACATAAAATGGTCAAAATGGAAAACTCAGACCAGGCACTGATCTGTCAGCGTGCAGTGCTCATGGGAGGGGGGGGGCACATGGGAGGGGTTCTGGTGGTGCCCAGGCACCTGCCCATTTTGCAAGACAATCAAACCATCCCCCATTTTGAGGTTCTGAGTGCCATTTTTCGGCTTCCGACACTCGCACAAAATTTACCGAAGGCCCCCCTGCTTGGTAAAATCCCCCGAAAAGTTTCTGCGTGGCACTGCTAAATGATAATAAAAAAAAACATCATACAGGAAGGGAGGACGTGGAAGCTGGAGTAGGGCGACGGAGGGCCGCTCAGCGTTCCGTCTCCCTCAGATCGGTGCCTCTTTGTGTTCTCATACTTAAGACCTTCTTCAGCCCGAAATGAGCCAGCCAAATCCCCCATTGCTCTTCACCGTGAGATTCTTCTGTTACATGTCCTGAGGCACCAGTATAGATGCAAGGTCACTGGCACCATCTCGGATCGCAGACACATACCGAGCTGCTCCTCCGTAGGACAGATCAATGGCTGATCTCACTGCAGACGATCATCCAGTCAGCATTTGACGAGTAGGAGCTGGTGGGTCATAGATAGTTTATATGAATGGCGTTGATGAGGAACAGATCGTAGCCCTGGCCAATCTTTCTAAGTCGATGACACCAACCTGCGTAATGGAAGATCAAGAGGAAAACTAATGGCGCTGAAAAAAACAGGTACACTGAAGAATTCCTAGTTTTTCTTTTGTCCCCCCACCCAGGAGAATCGCCTTCATCAAAATCCCCCCCCCCTTGTTAAGCAGGGCCAGGGACTCTGCTGCCAAGTCATCCTCGTATTAAGGGACATTAGCTACACTGCTGTCCCTACAGCCACACGCCGCCACCTGCCAACAGCAATCTGGATTCTGCTCTGTCCACATCTGTTCACCCATCGGGAGGCATGGATCCGCTGTCCTGAGGTGCTCGTGGCTCCTCCACACCCCCGACATGACGTATCGGCAAAGTCCACATCCGGAGTGAATAACACGATACTAAATAGAATATAAAATTGACACTTTATTAAATCTTCTCCTTATCTACCTTGTCTTGCTCTCCATGAGACGCTCAGGTACTCATATAGGTGAGAGCAATCTTGGGGGGTCACAGCACGGTGTCAGCCAGCATGCGGTTCCCCTGGAGCTGGGGCTCAAGGGCCTCGCCCAGGGGCCCGTGGACATGTGACTTTCCTGCTGAGACTCAAACCAGTAACCTTCTGATCATGAGCACAGTCTTAGTCCGTTGAACCACCCACTGACCTATAAAATGCTTTGTGCTTATATGGTTAAAACTTTAGTGCAGCTCAGACTGTCGTCAAGTCAAACCCCAAAGAGAAAAAAGTAGATGCATTAGGATAAATACCCCTGGTCTTCATTGCTACAAGCTGTCTGTCATGTCATTACAGAACAAAGGCAGGAAGACTAGATTAAAAAAGAAATATTACATTTATGCTGATAGAATTAAAACACCCAATGTTATCCCCTTGTGGTTAAACCTTAAAAAAAACGAATAAAAACCTCACTAAATTCATAGCTCCAGCATCCCACAGAGAGAGTGAGAGTGTCTTTTTTTTATGAATAAGCCAGCATTCACACCTAAGCATAGCCAACAAATAACAGCCTAGACAGCCACTGTGCTAACAGGAAGCAGAGGAAACTGCTATTTGCTCTAGAAGATTCCATCAGTCCAATCTTCTATTTTTGCTCTAAGGTGAGGATACTGTATATAGCCAGTCTGTCAGAGCAATCAGACAGGAAGGGGAGAGAGAGTGAGCCTTATGTTACCTCGCCAGCTGAATTTGCATCTGAGGTAGTGGCCATTGTTTCCTGCATGACATATTAACTGCACTAATGAATATCTGGCTGTTAAAGTTAAAATATAATAAGCAGACTTATAAATGGTCATGCGCAGTAATTTACCAGCTTCCTTTTACGCAGCGGCTGTGCAGCGTTCCTGCCAGAAATGCTATATTTACCCAGGACCGTATTTAATTTGGTTCATTATTTTATATGGCTGGGCCCTGTACTATGGAGATGAAAAATAAACAAATAAATAAGATAAAAAAAAACAGACTGTTCTGTAACACAACCTGTGCTACTGCTAGATAAATATAACCAGCATGTAAACGCTGATCTGGTCGCATCATTTGCAGTCACGCTGTCTGTGCTGTCGCTGTGTACTGAAAAGTGGGAACCATTATGCAGGATCTCTTAGTGAATAAAACACATGAATACATTTTTTTTAATCATTTTATTCAATTTGTCCTAGAGATGACAAATACTTCTCAGTACTTGTATGCTCCATGAGTCAGCTGCCAAGATTGATAGCTGTACTTCGTTGCAGACATGGGCACGTCTGTGCGATTGTCAACGGCTGTCATTTTGTAACAGAGCTGTGGGGAGGAGGTTTATCCTGTAGAACCTGGAGAGATAAGAAATGCCTCTATGTGATTATTGATGCAAACTCCCTGACCCCAGGATCTCATCAGCACGTTACAGTAACCTTAGTAACTTCGAGTGGTACAATATCCACATGGAAGAGTCTCAGTGTGTCTTTGACGTAAATCATTTAAGCATACAACTTAAGGAAACTGGAAACCGTTGCACGTGTCCATCAGTAAGGACAAAAAATAGTTACTGTGTTTATTTCAGCAACACAACAGTTAATATTTTATGAAACTCCCAGCCAGGGAGCATGATAAGGAAAGAGTGTGACATGAAGGAGGCCTGTTAAGATTGTGACATGAAGGAGGTCTGTTAAGAGTGTGACATGAAGGAGGCCTGCTATGCTGGGCGAGGGCACCTGCTGTAGGATTCGGCTTCCATGACATTCGGTGTCGCCTTTGCCAAAATGCAGCACAGTCCTGCAGAGAGCGGGGGGGTGAGCTGGAGCTGTGCGATAACGAGACCGCCAACGCAGGCGTCCCCGACAGCTCCTCATGGCGCCACACGCGTGCTGGCCAAATGTCCGATTCCTGCATGAAATCTACCTGCCACCTCTCTCCATGAGCTCTTTAACACTATAAAACACCCAGTCGATGGTGCGGCTTTAACATTTTGCAGCACAGAGCATCGGCCACTAAAAACACTCTTTACAATAAAACAGGTGAAGTACAGATAAGACTGTCAATAATGTTTGTTGTAAAAGCTGGAATATCTGGTGCAGTTGCTGTCCTTCCCCCTGTCTACAGCTGTGTGCTTGATGGAGCCCTTTATCTGCCCTTTCAGCTTGACAGAAACACACAGAGAGTATGTCCTGAGACTGCTAATTCAGAAAAAAAACAGAGTTTGCCATGTTCGAAGAACAAATATTTCTAACTTTATACTGCTGGTAGGATAGTAAGATCATTATCCATTAATTCTTGTTGGGTGTCAGTCTTGCGTCCCGGGGACCTGCTCTTATTCCAGCCCACTGGTTTCACTCTCTTCAGCTGTTATTAGTTTCTCCAAATTGGCAGCTCAGCCAGCTTGGTGTGACTTCAGCTCAGAGGGCAGAAATCTGACAAAGCAAAGTGACCTCAACGGATCTCAAAAGCCAAGTCAAGGTGCAAGAATACATGATACTAAAATAACACCATGTTAGCTTGCATGGGAAAATAATTTATTTAAACTACCTCATAAGAAGACTATTCATATCATATCAGTGCTATGACATACTTATAAAGAATAGCAGTACATTTTTTATGGAAACTGAATTTTCTTGAAATAGGTATTCTGAACCATGTCAACAGAGCAACTCAAACTATATCTATCTTGACAAAAGTCTACGATGCGTTTTACATCTGCTTTTCTTAATATCATTTCTAAGTATTGTGCTACAGCCCTTTAGATATACAGTTACAATGTGACCCTCAGAATATACCCATGAGAGACTTGATAATTATACTGTCAACCTCCAATTATCTGAGAAGGCTGTTGTCTGTTGTGCAGCAGCCAGTTTTGCTCTTGTCCTGCATCTGGGACTTTTTGATGTTGGGATGTGAGTCACTGACAGGCCAGAGACCCCCAGGGTGACATACTGTGTATGACACTGTTACGCTCCAGGTGCAAACCTGCATCCGTCAGCGCTAATTCAGTACAGCCTTAACACTCAGGTTAAAATCCAGCTCACCCTCACACTCAGTGCATAGCATTGTTCCTCCCATGGCCCTCATTGAGCGATTCTTGTCTTCTGTCTTGCCCTGAATTTACCAACCTTTTCTGTCGCAGCCAGTCCAAGTCTCCAATCCCCCCAGGTCCTGCTTGCATGCTCGTCTGCTCTCTTTCGTATTTTTGTAAGACTGACTTCCCTAGCATTCGATCTCTCCGGACCAGTGACCCAGACCATGATACCAGTCCGCCCATCCCACCTTTCTTTGGCTGAGCACCTCAATAAAACCTCGGCCTCCTGCACTTTGGGGCCCCTGATCATATAAATCAAACTAAGAAACAGACAAACCAAATTTAGAGTTAAAGTCACAAACAAATGAACAAGTTAACAAGTAAATATGACAATATGATTAACAAAGACCTGTCATTAGATACAAGACTAACCTCATATCCACAACTGAAACCAAAACAAGACTGATTTGTAACCTTAATAACTGGCTGTTTATATACCCATTACAGCTTATTAACTGGTGGTTGCTGATGTCTTTAATTTGCATTCTCATCCAAACCTGGAAGTAAATTCCATTTGGTTCAGGCACTGTGGTAGGTCAACCCCATCCCAGGGTAATGTGGTGGCTGTCCGGTCTCAGAGGTGGGTGCCGAGGACAGTGATGATGGAACTCAGTGATGTGACAGACATTCCTCAGGGCGACACTCTTCATAATCCATAAGGAACCAGCTGTGAACTTGAAAAGAAACCCCCAGGGATGAAAATGATTCATAGTGCAACTGGGAGAGCAGGAGAGTTAAATGCGACTGATGGCACCAGTGTTAGCAAACAGGCATGAGAAAAGATCTCAGTGTGTATGTTGATGCTTCCATGTCCCACTCTCACCAGTGTGGGGAAGCAATAAAAAAGGCCAATAGGATGTTGGGTTACATCTCTAGGTTATACAATTCCTTGAAAAGGCCCCACCTAGAACATTGTGTGCAGGTTTGGTCACCATACCTTAAGAAGGACATTGCTGCCTTAGAAAAGGTGCAACGAAGGGCTATGAGAATGATTCCTGGTCTTAGAGGAATGTCTTATGAGGAGAGGTTAGCTGAGCTGAATTTGTTTAGCCTTGAGCAAAGGAGACTAAGGGGGGACATGATCCAGGTATATAAGATTCTAACAGGTCTGGTTGCTTTTCAGACAAATGACTATTTCAGTATTAGTTTAAATACTAGAACTCATGGCCATAAGTGGAAATTAGCGGTAGAACATTTTAAAACGAATTTGAGGAAGCACTTCTTTACAGAGCGTGTAGTTACAGTATGGAATAGTCTTCCTGTTAGTGTAATGCAAGCTAAAACCCTGGGTTCCTTTAAATCACAGCTATATAAGATTTTATCTAAACCAGGGAGTAAAACGTCTACAAATATTTTAAAAAGCTACAAAACACTGTATCTCCTGCACAGAGGTAGAAACAGGCCAGTCTCAGACTCTCAGGCTCTAACCTTCTTGGGGTCTTGTGGAATTGGCAGCCTTCTGTAAATTGGAGGTCTTTCTTAAACCAAAAGGATTAGTTTAAAATTTTGTTCAAATCTTCCGGGCCTGATATCAGATGTGCTACAGAAACACTGGGCTCCAATGAATCCCTGATCACTGTGGGCATTCCGATGCTGCGCAAGCACAGGGAGTATAGCTTGGTCAGCAAAGGTGGGTAGTTCAGGTCCAAAAATTTAAAAATCCAGACCGAGATTTGACCAGTTGAGTACTCTGTGACTGTGACTCTATATACTCCACTGGGTGGTTGACACAAAATCTCTGGATTTTTAATTTCTGGACCTGAACTTTCCACCTGCGGTGGTGAGTGTTGCCATACATGTTGAGAATGGAATACATGCAAAGAGGGCAATCAGACTTGAGAGAGACGAAATGGAAAGTCTGTGGATTGAGTCATGCCCAAGGAGATCAGCCTCTACCTCTGTAATTGGATTGTTTTATCATCCACTGTGGGCTAATGATCAGAAAATGCAAAGTACCGACATCGAATTTCTCATTATAAATATCGACTATATAAAGTAAAGGTTACATTAGGCAGGCATTGTCCTCTATGTGGAACTCAGTCATTTACATATCAAGTCCCTCACCTGTTTCCACTCAACAAATTGTCAGTCAAACTTGTGGTACAATGGGCTCTGCCAGGCCTGTATCTTTTTTATGGTATGAACTGATGTGTTTGTCTTCCCATCCACTAGGTGGAGTCCTTCCAAGATTGTGAAGAGTGATGTGTTGTTGTGGGTGGTGTACTTCCTGCATGAGTTACATAAACGGGGGTGCTGGAAGGCATAAAGAACAGCATAGAAAATACAGAAAAAGTGGCACCTCCTGTGCTAGTGCTGTGTGTCTGCTTCACTGTGCCGAGTGTGGTCTGGAGAGACCATGGTCCCAAACTAAATTTGGGTTTTACCCCTGGAGAAATGGAATGTAACCTGCACTTGTGTATGCCTGTAAATATCAAAAGTAACCCCATAAATATTTTAGTAAGTGATGACAGTGACCTGGGAGCAAAACTAAACAACTTTTGTAGCCTTTGTGTGAGGCAGCCTCAGTAACCTGGCTTGTAACACGAGGAGATGCTGTATCTGACTTCCGGTCCCTCTGCTCTTCCTACCTGTGATTTAAAGTGACCGCTTGCCATATGGCTTTACTTCTGCTAATGGCTGCAATAATGTGACGATCAAGCATAAACTTGGTGGACAGGCCACTGACAGGGAGGGAGGCTCTCTCGTGGTGTTTGGCTACGGCAAACTGCTTAGCTGACAAAATGGATGGGAAGGCAGAAATGATTAACACACAGACAAACTGCTTCCTATGTATGTCTGCTTATATGCAGGAAGACCATATATTTCCGGGACAAACCATGGATGACAGAGAAAGCGAAAATAGCAAAAGACACCAGAGATCAGTAAAGGCAGGTTTTGCTGATGCTGTCAGTCTGCATTTCCTGCTGGAATATCCATCCTGGAAGGGAGTTCCACCTGGTTTACAGACCGTGGAACAACAATCGCAGAAACCACACTGTATAATGTCACTCAGAATTATCCTGAACTTCAAACAGTTATGTCCAAAATACCAAACAAATTGGGGCAGTAGTGTGTCACAAAGAAGGGGTCTTGTTCATTTACATTGTTGTCCCATCTGTTGTCTAGAAAGAGTATCTACAGTAGCTGTTACATATGGTTACATAAGGCTTGTGTATATACACACTGGGAGTATCTAGCTGTTATATATGGTAAGGCTCGTGTATATACACACTGGGAGTATCTAGCTGTTACATATGGTAAGGCTCGTGTATATACACACTGGAAGTATCTAGCTGTTACATATGGTAAGGCTCGTGTATATACACTGGATATAATTATGAGGGTTCAAATAATATATTTCAGTGGTTCGCTAGCTACTATCCCCCTCCCCCCAGCTAGGCCTGTTTCGATTGTATTCCACCACTGCCGCCCGGGTCGTTTGACGTACCTGATGAGGGTGAATACAGCGGGGTACGGCAGCTGTAGGAACACGAGGAGCTGCCGCTCGGGTTCTCTGACGTACCTGACGAGGGTGAATACAGCGGGGTACGACAGCCGTAGGAACACGAGGAGCTGCCGCCCG
>JAODKE010000041.1:1052453-1070828 GCA_026779605.1 Mormyrus hasselquistii
AGGAAGGGGTTTTTAACCCCCCATTTCACTTAAAAGGACCTTGATTTTCCTTTACCCCCCCCCGGGGGCCGGGCCGGGGGGGGGGGGGGGGGGTCCCTTAGCCCTGCCGAAATAGGCACGCAGGACTGTCCCCAGGTGAGCCCACCACCCGCAAGGGGAATGTCAGGGGTTCGGTGCTTTGTGGATCAGGTGGCAGCCAAGGGAGGCCCCGGTGGTATGATCCCCGTCTGACAAAACTGGCTTTCAGGACATGAAATGTCACCTCTCTGGTGGGGAAGGATCCTGAGCTTCTGCATGAGGTTGAGAGATATCGATTAGATATAGTCGGGCTCACCTCAACGCATAGCTTGGGTTCTGGAACCAATTTCCTGCAGAGGAGCTAGACGTTCATTTCTTCAGGAGTTGCAGTGGGTAAGCGACGCCGGGCTGGGGTGGGGCTGCTGGTGGCCCCACAGCTCGGTGCATTAATAACAGAGTTTACCCCGGTGAATGAGAGGGCTGTCACCCTGTGCCTTTGGGTCAGGGATAGGTCTCTGACTGTCATCTGCGCTTATGCGCCGAATGACGGTTCAGATTACCCGGCCTTCTTGGATTGCCTTAATGGTATGCTGGTTGACGTGCCACGAGGGGATTCGATCGTTTTGCTGGCGGACTTCAACACTCACATGGGCAATGACAGTGTGACCTAGAGGCGGGTGATTGGGAGGAACAACCTCCCTGATCTGAACCCGAGTGGTGTTCTGTTATTGGACTTCTGTGCAATGCATGGTTTGTCCATAACGAACACCATGTTTGAGCATAAGGGTGTCCATAAGTGGTCATGGTACAAACATGCCCGGGGCTACAGGTCTATGATTGATTTCATAATCATATCATCTGATCTGCGGACTTCCATCTTGGACACTCGGGTAAAGAGAGGGGCAGAGCTGTCAACTGATAACCACCTGGTGGTGAGTTGGCTCAGGTGGCGGGGGAGGAAGCCGGTTAGACCAGGTAGGTCCAAGTGCATAGTGAGGGTCTGCTGGGAATGTTTGGCAGAGGCTCCGGTTCGCCGGAGTTTTAACTTGCACCTCCGGCAGAATTCCACCGGCATACCGGGGGAGGTTGGGGACATTGAGTCTGAATGGACACTGTTCCGGACCTCCATTGTGGAAGCAGCCATACGAAGCTGTGGCTGCAGGGTGGTCGGCACCAGTCGTGGCGGTAACCCCCGTACTTGATGGTGGACACCAAAGGTGAGGGGGCTGTCAAGCTGAAGAAGGAGACTTACCGGGAATTATTAGCCCAGCGGTCTCTGGAGGCAGCTGACGGGTACTGGCAGGCCAGGCGGAATACAACTCGGGCAGTCACAGAAGCAAAAACCTGGGTGTGGGAGGAGTTCGGTGAGGCCATAGAAAGTGACTTTCAGTCAGCCTCAAAAAGGTTCTGGCAAACTATCTGGAATATCAGGTTGGGGATGCCGCTCCTAGTTCCTAGCATTTATAGTGGGGAGGGGGCGCTGTTGACCTCACCTGCGGACATCACCCAGAGTTGGAAGGAAAACTTTGAGGACCTCCTCAACCCTGCCTCAGATACATCTACGCACACTGCCTTTGAGACATCTGAGGGCACAGAGCCTCGGGATTGCCCATCACTGGGGCTGAGGTGGCCAGGGTAGTTTGTGAGCTGCGCGGTGGCTGGGCCCCAGGGGTGGACAAGATCTGCCTGGAGTACCTGAAGGCTCTGGATGTTGTGGGGCTGTCGTGGCTGACACGCCTTCTCAACAGTGCGTGAAGGTCAGTGCCCCTGGATTGGCAGACCGAGGTGGTGGTCCCCTTATTTAAAAAGGGGGACCGGAGGGTGTGATCCAACTAAAGGGGGATCACACTTCTCAGCCTTCCTGTGAAAGTCTATTCCGGGTTACTGGAGAGGAGGGTGAGACCGATAGTCGAATCTCGGATTCAGGAGGAACAATGTGGTTTTCCTCCTGGCTGTGGAACACTTGCAAGGGTACTGGAGGGGGCCTGGCAGTTTGACTATCCAGTCTATAAGGCTTATAACCGGGTTCACCGAGGTGCTCTGTGGAGGGTGCTTTGGGTGAATGGGGTCCGGGGTCTACTGTTGTGGCCGATTCAGTCCTTGTATGAACGGAGCAGAAGCTTAGTCTGCATTGCTGGTAATAAGTTGGACATGTTCCCAGTGCGGGTTGGGCTCCGCCAGGGCTGCCCTTTGTCATCGGTCCTGTTTATAATATTTATGGACAGGATTTCTAGGCGCAGCCAGGGTGTTGAGGGTGTCCAGTTTGGTGGCCTCAGGATTGCCTCGCTGCTTTTTGCAGACAATGTCGTCCTGTTGGCTTCATCTGCTGGGGATCTCCAGTGTGCTCTGCGCCAGTGCGCAGCCGAGTGTGAAGCGGCGGGGATGAAGATTAGCACCTCCAAATCCGAGACCATGGTTCTCAGCCAGAAACGGCTGGATTGCCCTCTTCAGGTCAGGGAAGACGTACTGCCTGAAGTGGAGGAGCTTGGGGTATTGTTCACGAGTGAGGGTAGGTGAGATCAGGAGCTGGAGAGATGAATCGGAGCGGCGTCTGCAGTTTTGTAGAACTCTGGTTCATCGTGGCTAAGAAAGAACTGAGCTGAAAAGCAAAGCTCTCGATCTATCAGTCCATCTTCGTCCCTACCCTCACCTATAGTCATGAGCTATGGGTAATGACCGAAAGAATGAGATCTCAAATACAGGCGGCCAAAATTAGGTTTCTCCGCAGGGTGTCTGGGCTCTCCCTTCAGTCTCCTATAAAAATGCACGTGTCATTAACGTGAAACAGCTAGATGAGTCTTTTCAGTCAAGTGTCAAAGCACAAGAAGAACTGAACTATTTAGCCAAGTGCAGGAGTCTTTTGGCTTTACAGTATTTTGTAAAACCTGTAGTAGCTTAAGGTGTCCGGGGTGACATGGATTATCTGGTCACCCTAAGCTACAGCTTCCTGCTGGTAACACATATGTAGCTACAGCATCCAGATGGCAGCATGTATGTGACTACAGCTTCCTGGCGGCAGCACGTACATAGGTATAGCTTCCTGCCGATAACACGTATGTAGCTACAGCTTCTTGATGGCAGCATATACATAGTTGGTGATAATTTTTTTGCCTTTTATAAATGTGTATCAATTGTACACATCAACAGAGGCTTCCTCAGACTGCTTCACATCAGCATATATAACATTCTAGTCCTTATTTATGGGTCCTCAAGCACACTATTGTTGTCTCAGCCGTCCTGAAAAACTTGCGCTCCACGTTTCTTCAGAGTGAAGGTGGCAAGCCTACTGAAAGCAAAACACGCAGCATATATGCAGAAAAAAGCAGAAGATGACAGAGGGGACAGATAACTTTAGTTCGGGCAAATTTTAGAAAAAGCTCTATGTGTTCAAGGCGAACTGGCTGCAAAGGTTCAGTTTGATGTCCAGGCTGAAAACCAGCAGGTACTGTAAGAAGCATTTATACAAAACAAACCCTGAGAGTGAATTTACCTGTTAAGTACAATTTTCATATCTCATCCAACCCTGACACCACACTTATAATTAAATTCATTACCGGGGCCAATTTTTCACAAAGATGGGGTTTCCTATCCCTGCATGATTCCATGCAGTTCTGCTAACTGGTCAGAAGTGCTCAAATAATTATACATTATTACTTTCAGTAATGACCTTATAGATTACTGATAAAATTGATTGTGCACATTCAGCTGGCAGCTATTAACTCTGATAGCATAATGTAATACTTTAGCGTACATCCACACTGTTTCAGTAGCTAATAACTGCATGAAGATAAATTTAAGGAATAAAATTACAAAAACAAAATGACTTCAGGTGATACACTCCCTACCCAAATGCTTTGAGAATACCTCAGATCTCCCACAATGTCAATCTTTAGCTCAATTAACGCATCCTTATTGTAAAGCCTTATTTTCAACCTCTCATTTCTTTCAAAAGCCTTGTCGCATGAACAGTCTCAGAGCTCTTTGCCGAATACACGTTAATCTGGCATCTTAGTCACGGCAGAAAAATTGCCTTAACCAGACATACAAATAATGTTTTGTTATCCTCTCATGCAGGAAATACAACAGTCATTATGCTCATAAATCCTGATGCTCTTGACACCATCAGCCACACCCCACTGTTTCATTAGCTGTATGGACCAGTCCTTAAATGCTGTGCCTAAATAGGTAACCTTCACGGCATATACAGTAATCTGTCTTACCGCGGTTATGATTAATATGGGTCATTGTAGCGCTTAATGTTACTGTCCGGAAATGTACCATCATTATGAAAGTGCAACCTTCATTTTCATTCCTGTGTTGATAACAGGCAAAACTGTTAGACCTAATATCCACAGTGTCACAGGCAACTGTATTAATGAAGCTTTTTAAAAAGTAAATGAATAAGTAAAAAAAGTTCAAAGTTAGATGAAGCCTGAAATCATTTGCATAATAACATGCAGGATGTCTAAATGTTTACGTTTCACTACACGTACATTTATTACGACACACATGCCACAAGAAATGCAAAGCACCTCTAGAGACAAGAGATGTTTATTTGCATAATAATAATGGTAAAATGACAATGCAAAAATACATGCAGAATGACCAACTAAACGACACCCACAGAAGCGCTCAAACACAAAGTCTAACTGTTGTTGATCCAATGGCTTCTGGAAAGGTGCCATGAGGAATATTCTTACAAAGTATTTTATCGTTTGTAATGATGTGACAGCAAGTATCGTTTCAACAGTCCAACATGAAGGTGCAATTATGAATTCTAGCCGAAGAGTAAACAATGCGAACGTCACAAACAGTGGGAAACAAACGACAGCAGCAGACAAGAAAACAGGAGCGAGAAAGAGATACATAGTGGGACAAAGTCTCCCTTTCATAAACAGCCTCCTCACCTACCCTTTAAACCTGTCCCTCAATAGAGAAGCCTGGGCTTCATTGTCCATAAAACCTCTATGCACTGCTCTTCAGATGAGGGGTAAATGCTTTCAGCTCTGCTCAGGTGATGTAGGTTAAGACCGTACCCCTCCCTCCTCAGTGGTATCATCATGGAGATGGACTGGGCTTCACAGTTTTCAGATGTCCCAGCACAGAAGATCAGAATCATATTCACACTGAAACTTTGCCAGCACGTCCTCCTTCATTCCCAGCAAACATGGAGCTGTCCATTGCAAAAGTGCAGAATGAATGATCCCAGGAAACTGCTAAAGGTCCTTCACAGGATAGTCCTGGATGGGGAAGACTGGGTTAGGGTTAGGGCCGCAATCCTTTACAATTATGTTTTATAGTTCAGAAACTTGAGGAAAAACCTAAAGAAGGCACATTACTTAATGTTTAAGTCAGGGGTCTTAAGCTCCATTCCTGGGGGGCCGGAGCCCTGTGAGCTTAGTTCATTCCCCCTTCCACCACATATGATTCAGCTCAAGAGCTGTGTGGTAAATAGCACCAGGGGCTGAATCAAGTGTGTTAAATGAGGGTGAACCAAAAACTGTGTAGGGCACCGCCCCCCCAGGACAGGCCTGAGAGCCCTGATTTAGGGGAGGTTAGCCTTATGTAGCCCTTGGAATGCAATGTTTCTGCAAAGCAGTAACACTAATTCTATCAGCAGGTGAACGGGGGCTGAGACGTTCTTTAGACCAAAAGGCATAATGCTTAAATGAAAAAGGCTGAGATCGGTGTTGAAAGCAGTTCCCTTTGGTGTCTGTCCATTGCTATCTGCCAATATCCTGCCTGGATCTCTAATGAGCTGAATACCCTGGTGCCCTTAAAGGATTCCAGGATCTCAGCCTTTAATGGCAAGTGGGGAAGTGTTCAGCTTAATATTTTTATTAAGTTGCACAAGCTGCAGTTGACATAGAACCTCCAGGCCTCTTCTGGTTTGTGCAATAGAGCCACTGCAGATGAACAAGCATATGTAGAAGATTTAGGAATCATCAGCCCACATTTGATGCATCAATTATGGCACTATGTCTTCTGTGAATGGTAGGTAGGACCTTGAAGATGGTGAGCTGGTCCCAAGAGCCACACAACCAGTTCACTTTTTCCCTTGAAAGCTCTGCACTAGATCATCTACTAGGATGAAAAACTTGAGAGGGATTGTGGAGCCTCCTGAGTAGACCATGAGTGTAGAAAAGGCCAGGACTTTATGTTTGTGTCGTGAACTGACGTATTTCCTGTCTAGTGCCTCTAACTTCTTTCCTTGCCCTGGAGTTTGTTGAGCTTCGAAATGTAGTTAAATACTTACCTGTGTGTGCATTCGGATTTAATTCTGTGCGATTCAGCTGATTTTAGAGTTAATGCCAGGAAGTAAGTTCATGGATTTTACGTTTGTTTTGTGTTCATTTAAATACATGCAGGAGCTACTCTTCAGGTAGTCATAATGTCCTCTTGGATATTCTTTAAATGCATTGTGTGGATTCCCGAGAGCGTGGTTTCTATATGATTATGGAAGTTGTATTTATCTGGCATTTATGTCGGTTTATATACTGAGCTAAATTAATTCCTGTGTGCGGAAGGGAAATATGCACTGTTAATGTTATAATGTACCTATTGTTGGCCACTGGAGAGTGAAAAGGCTGAGTTATAATTGTGGTTAAAAATCTGTGTTTGTTTCTCTATCTGAATGACAGTTTACTACGTGTATCTAAAGACTGTTATTTCTGTTAACGAAAGTAGTTCTGTGATGAATAAGGCTGGAAATCTTTACCTTTTAAGATATTTTTGTATTCATGCTTAGCAGTGATGCAGATTTGCTGTTGAGATATGAGTGATTAAAGGTGTTTGTTTGTTATTGCAGACTAATACCAATAATATTACAATGCTGCTGCTTTTATTGCAACTCTGAGCATCGTCTAGAACGCAATACAGAGCTCAGTGAAAGCCTTTTGTCTCCGCATCATTTCCTGCATTCTGATCGATGCACCTTCTTGATTACGGCCATAAACCTAAAAGAACCAGAACAGCTTAACACCTCCCCAACCATGAGCTTGGGTGCCTCCTGAGCGTGTCTCCTGTGCGGAGGACTTGCCCAGCCGCTATTGCTGTATCATTCAGAGAACTTATTTCTTCAAGAGTTCTTAATGCTTAGCTGCATGTGAAGACAAGCTGTAACATGTTGAGGAGAGGGCTGGGAGCCTGAGCCTGTTTCCAAGCTTCAGGCCTGATCGTCCCTCCTTGTAGCCCTGGGTTTGGTGCTCTTGAGTCTGATACGCCTGTTGACTGCACTCTAACAGTGTCTCCTAAGTTTGCACAGAACTGCACTTAATGACTGTGAGCTGACGGTTGACATGACCTGAAATATTCTGTACAATATTCCCTCTTAAAAGGAGAATTAAATCGTCACTGAAATCAAGACAACTCAGAGGAGCTTTTAGTGTTTGCTATATTATAGAAATGTGGGTATTTTCTGTCCAAATGAGATGAATAAGTCTGAAAGGGCTGCATTGTGTTTTACAAAGTAGCACATATGCTTCACACCTTTGGCTTTGGCCGCCTGCATTCTGCCGCCTTTCTTCCTGTGGAGCTCGGATCTCTTCTCTGTGTTGGTCGACATCCTCCCACAGTCCAAAGACATGCAGCCAGGCAAGCGGCTGTCTCTAAGTGACCCTGAGTGATGGCTTGTACGATGGCCCCCACATCCGTCCCTAAGCCACCTGCTCTGGATCCCCTAATGACCCTGTATGGGATAGGTGGCTGGAATCTGGCTGAATGATTATTTGGCTAGACACCCATGGCCCAGTGTGTGCTTGTGGAGGAGGGCCGTGTGTCCCTATGCACACATAGCATATGAACCGTCTCCATGACGTGCTTATCCACGCCTGACTAGTAACACAATGGCTGGAAGGTTCCTTGCTCTTGGATCCTCCAGCAGGGTATTCAGAAAAAAAGAGAAAAAAGTATAAACATGGAAGGTGTTGCTGTTACTATGGAGACCTGCTTTATAAATACGTCAACTATGCCAGGATTCCTCCAGGGTGGTACAAAACAAATGAACAGCAAATATTTTTTGCAATAATATCATCTCTTGAGCTGCAGGGAGATTCTTTCAGGGTATATTTCTTTGCATAACCCGGGTTCTTCAAATGTGCACATGAGAGACACATTAAGCATCATAGCACAATCCCTAAACCCTGGATCTTCTGAGGGCAACGGCCTGACTTCATTGCTCCACTGCAACCACTGACCTGAGATCTGGCCCTGGATGTCAGAGGAACCTCCTGCAGACTGCAGAGCGGCCAGACATGGCAGCACACAATAACCAATTACTCCAAGACAGGACAAACACGCTGAGGCAGTTTTACACTTTAATTGTTCCATGAAGGTGTCAGGGTTAGCACCTGTTTGTCCCAGTCTTTTGTGTCTTCTCTCCGTTTGGCCAGCAGGTGTCACTGGCCATCCTGTCCTCCCTGTTGTTGAAGTATTTAGTGTGTTTCCTCTGTCCCCCCGAATAGCCACATGACTCAATGAGTTGAGCATGCGGCTACCAAACCCTGTAGTCTTCTGTTCAAATCCTGCCTCCTCTGTTTTTGTATTTTCGTTTTCTAGTATTTCATGTATCAGTTTTTCTAGTTTCTGTGATTTTGTGGTTTGTTTTCCATTTTGGGTCTTTGCTTTGCCTTGGTTCTCTTTTACCTGCCTTTGTTATTTTCCCTGTGTTTAGATTCTGTTTTCTTTGTCAGTTCTTAGTTACCCTGTTAGTTTCTGAGTCCCTTGATTTAATTAGTTGTTTCACTTGTTGCCTGTTTTGCCAACCCTTGTTAATTGTTCCCACCTGTCCTGCGTTATTCTTGTAATTCCTCTGTACTTAAGTTCCTGCCTCAGTTCAGTTCCCCAGTAGGTCATTGAATGCCAGTAATGTATTTCATGAGTGTTTCTGAATGTTAGATGTTACCTTGTGTTGTTTTATATTACTACTTTGTTCCCTGCCTGCTCCTTGTTGCTCTGATATTTTTGTATAGTTAGTCTTTGTTTTGACCCCTTGTGGTCCATTGCTTTGTAGCGATCCTAGTGTTTTCAGTTTTGTTAATAAACCCCTTTTTCCTGCGAGCCACCAGTGGATCGTCCACCTTTTTCTGCCTGCACTGTGCTACATCCCCATGCCAGAACCTTCCGAGATAGTGACAGAAGGAACAGAATATCTATTATTTTCTTTATAAGCAAAAAGGAAGTTCTTCTTTTCAAGACACTTGAAAGAGGTGGTATTTACTCCGCCTTTTTAAACTGATGTTTGCATAAATGAAATACATGAACAGCTGAGAGTGCTTTGCATTCTGAATCACACCAGCCGGTAATAGATTATCAGATCATTTGTATTAACAAATTTGTGAAGCTATTATTTAAGAAGTTTTTGTATTAAAATAAAGTAACATATGATGTATGAAATATACAACTGTGGAATGACTATATTTTAATAAAATATGTATCTGTTATTGTGACACATTAATTAAATATAACTAAACAAAATGATACCAGATGCTTATACAGAGGACACCTCCCGTCATCTGGTTTTGTCAAACTGGGACAGAGCTCCCACCCTAAAGCCCAGGGCAGCACTCTCTGAAAGAAAACGCAGAAATTTGCGGACGTGTCCCAAAGAGATGTCAGTGAGACAAGCCAGAAATAGAAAATCATCTTTTGGGGGCAGGGGGTTCCTCAACCAAAGCCTTTAGTGGCACAACGAGCCGCTCATGGTGGCACCGTCGCTGACATGCACAACGAGCCGCTCATGGTGGCACCGTCGCTGACATGCACAACGAGCCGCTCATGGTTGCACCGTCACTGACATGCACAACAAGCCGCTCATCAAGCCTGTAGTTTTAGTTTCCTGCTAGGTTTTTACAACCAGTATGACCTTAATGATATACAGAACAGCAATGGTACTGGAATTGCTGTGATGATTATCCAGATGGTTGGTGTGACAGCATTAACAGTATGGACAGAGCGCATATTGTTTGCCTGTGACTTACTCTCACAAACAGCATTGCGCACTTTGGGGGTTTCACTCTAAGGTAGTATTTCTACAAACAGCTTCTGCTTTAGTGACTGGGCCATGCACCTTGATAATGGCCTCTCCTGGGAGGCTTGGTGAGTGGCGATGTGGCACAGTGACGCCAGGAAGTGCCCGTCATTTTACCGGGTCGCTGAATGACGGCGGGCGTACGGACATGGCTGTCTGCTAGGGGGTGAAGTGCGGTGCCATCTTTCACTTCTGTTGTGCCTGTTTGCTAGTTAGTTATATGCTTTTCTTTCTTTTTCTGTCTTTTGTAGCCAGTGTTGTAGCGATTATGTGAGAAATTGCATAAGTAGGCGGAAAATGAAGAAAGATTGAAAAACATTTAATGGGTTACAGCACCAGTGAAATGTCTGGACACCCCAACTGAATGTCATTTGTTTTTCAACAGGAAAAGAACCCTAAGATAACGGTTGTGTTTGTGCACTTTCACATGAGGATAAGCACTACAAAGTGCCGACTTTTGGTAACGCAGATTTTGATTGGGTATCAGCCAGACACACAGAATCTCTGTGGCTCTACATGCAGTGCAATTAATCATCTGTCACATCAATGCGCAGATCCACGCGATGTATCACCTGTATCATAACGTAACATAAAATAGCTCCAATTTAATACATGAACCTAACAATAATGACCCTAAGCACAGCTTGATGTTACGTAAGTACTGTGAGTGTTGTGACAGATGACCTGGCCCCACAACTCCCTAATCCACAGGTGGAGAACCTGTTCCATGGTGGGCCAGCATGTGCGGGCTGATTGAGAGGCCTTCCAAAACACCTGCAACCACACCAGCCCTGAGCCAAACCCTACAGAGCTGCTTTGGGATGAGTTGGATCGAACAGTAAGAGCAAAGTAACCAACTTGTGCCCAGATATCCTTCAGAACTGTAGGAGAAGCATTTCCAGGTGGCGACATCTGAATGAAAGAATGTCAGGACTCTGCAATGCTGTCATCAAAGAAACACTGAAGAGTTTAAAATCTGGGAAAATGTGGTCGTTGCTGTATTTGATATGTATCACTTCAATGGCTCAAGGTCTTTTAGTATAAGGTGAATAATAGTAAAATAGAGACAAACACATTAAAAGCAGGTGCATCCAGACTTTAGACTGGTACTCTATACATATATATTTTGTGCTTTCAGAAGCCACACTTGCAAGACTGAAACACTAGTACAGTAAATGTAGGCCGCGTGTTTCTGAAATGGAATGGAAATCATTTTCGGCCTGTGAGACAGTGATCTGTCGATAGATGATTGAGGCTTTTTCCATCCATCTTCCTGACCACTTACACATTATCTGGGCAAACTTCTTGGAAAGGATGCAGAGCTTGTATTCTTAGCAGATTTACAAGTTCAACTAAGCACATATTGTCTGCTTTTGGGAGGAAAGAGAGCCCAGGATGGGAGCTGAACCCCCGAAGCCTGGAGGTGAGAGACCAAAGCGACGCCACTGAGCCACACAGGTTTATGTTTATAGTGTAGGGGTACCTCCTGTCACAAGGGGGCGCTGCAGTCTCTGACTGTCCATACTTACAAGAGGTCATGCCAGGAATAAACGCTTCCCTCAAGCAAAACTCCAGAAGAATCCGCCAGGGAGCAAAGTCAGAGGAAAACACATTAAAATTTTATAAGAGACCCCGAGCACCACAGCCCTTTTGTTGCTAACGGGTGTTTAACAAAATGAACAGTCACAGAATCCATCTGCGTCGTGTGGCAGTGATTAAAGCAGTCATCATAATGCATTACAGATACCTTCATAATGCATTATAATGCATTCGTGAAGTATTATAAACACAGCTATCACTATTTATAAATTCATAACATTATAATCGATTATTATGCATTATGAATCCTTTATAAAGCTCCCATCTATATTGTACTATAGATACATTCATAATGCATTATATGGGTCAGTATACGTTGATATTTGTGTTGATTATCACAAACTTCAACCACTGCCCCATTCCTACAGGTGAGTAGCAAGCATAGGAAGGAAGACAGGCTATTAAAAATCTAGGCTTTCATATCAGACGTAACTTTATTGAGGTGATACTCAAGTATTGCATCATTGCAAAAACAATACAACTCTTAGAGTGTCGAAGGTACTTGAAAATGTATAAAACAGCAACATTCCAGTATAAAACCAAGCAAGGGTCACAAAGACTTATAGGCTACAGGTTGAGGCAAAGTCCCTTTTGCTGACATCAGGTGAATGTATTGCCAACCTCTAGTGAACCATCAACATTCGCCATAGGAGAGAGTCACATGTAGGCTGTACATCTGCATGCTGAGGATAATCAAAGACACATCTGGTCTTCAGACAGTGCTGAATTGGGGAGAAACTCTTGAGGGGAGTAGGATGTGCAGACAGCTGAACTCCACACTGAATTTCCCTTGAAATATTAGGCCAGGTGATGTTTTATCCCGATGAAATACCTAGATGATCTAATTAGGAGCTCAAACAGCAAGGCAGCACACCCTGAAGGCCTTGCACTGGAGGTCCCCACAAGTCACACAGGAACTAATTGGCTCATATTCTGGAAGAGAGCGTACATTCGAACGACTGCGGACTATCAGGATGCTGAAACTACTGGAAGTGCAGCCCTGAGACGGAAGGTTCTGGGTGGTGACCCCAAGGGAGTCCCCTGTACCTGCCCCCCTCCAGTCTGGAGGTAGAGAGGGCCTGTATGTGTTAGCCCAGGGGTGGATCTCTCTCCCTCATTGGCTGAAAAGAACCAAACCAGTCAGTTAAGAAAGGAATACAGAACTCGATAAGTTCATGTTCTGTCCAGTTATCATGTGAAAGTTCAGGCAGGTGTGTGGTATTTAAATCTCTAAGCCATTCTATGTACAAGGTATATTATGTTTTCATTGGAACCTTTGTTAACACTCTGTACATTTTAGCATGCAAACACATGCACTAATCTCTCAAAGGCCTGGGAAGGTGACCATACCCCCCCCACAATGGGGGAGCCTCCCCTCAGGCTGCATAGTGTGTGACATTACAAAAGAGAACATGATCCAGAGAATGAAGTCAGCAGCTGGTGGCGTCAGCCAGTGCAATGCTACCCTCACCACTGCAGTCCACCAGTCAAAAGTTTGGACACACCTAGTGAAAAATAGTTGTTTGTCAACAAGACAATGACCCTAAGCCAGGGGGTTTCCAACTCCGGCCCTGGAGAGCTACTATCCGGTAAGTTTTCTATCCTACCTGGCTTCTGATGAGCCACACCTGCTCCTGGTATTTACCTGAGAATTAGCGTGGCTCATTAGAAGCCAAGTATGATAGAAAACCTACTGGATAGTAGCTCTCCAGTACCGGAGTTGGAGACCCCTGCCCTAAGCACACCTGACGAAGGAGACAGATGGAGTGACAGATAATCTGACTCCCACAATCTCCAGACCTAAACTCTATAGAGCTGGTTTGGGATGAGTACTGTAGGAACAAGGTAGCTAGATTGTGCCCAAATCTCCTTCAGGACTGTTGGAGGAGCTTTCCATGCGACTACATATGGAAGCTGGAGGAAAGAACGCCAAGAGTCTGCAGCGCTGCTATAGAACAAAGGGGGTTATTCTGAAGAGTCTAATATTTGAGAGACATTTTGAGATGCATTTCCTCGAGGTCTTTTACTAAAAAGTGAGTAACATAGCTGAAATAGAGACAAATGCATTCATCTCAAAGCAGGTGTGTCCAGACTTTTGACTGGTACTGTACGTACAGTATTCTTCAAGGCATGAACCCAAATATCTCCTATTAAGACCAAAGAGCTTATAAACTGCGGTGATATGAAGAGGACCTGCTGGTGTAGGTTCACACCACTGGTCTGCAGGGAATGGAGAGAAGCAGACTAACCACAAGTGCAACTTAACAAAACATTTATGAAAAACATTATGAACATAAAATTTGCTTCTTTACTTATGTGCTTTTAAAAATGAAAGCTTTGTGTGTATTAATTATAATCCCTAATTCCACCAAATATAAAGATGACTTCAGGTTATCTAAGTGTATTAATAGGGTGTTTGTCATTAACTCACACCTAAGTGAAAAGCAGTATCAGGGGAAATGCTGTGCTTTGGCGACTGGGAACTCTGGCCCATGGTTACAGAGAATCTCCCTGGCTGCTGCTTCTCTCCACACGCATGTGTCCAGAGCTGATATCTGCAAGTCATCGGTCTCCAATCTGCCTCCTATTCCAAAATCACAAGCTAATTTGCTTTGGTGGCCTCCAGCGTCCAACCCTGTGCAGAGACTCGAATGGGGGAGCTTCGGCTCCTGATCCGACATAAAGTCTCCGCTACATCCCACCTCTTGCTCATCTTCTGGTGCTGGTCTGTGATAGAGGTGTCGCTTCCATCTATGACATGAATGACCGTAAGGACTATCAGAGCTCTGAAAGTGCAGGCATTACATGGTGTAGACATCAATTTTGATTTGAAGAATAGTACCTGAGAGTCTGCAAGAAGTATCTTCATACACAATCCGCACCCTTCTGTACAAAGACATGCAGCTTTGCTGGGACAATAATAGTTATGATAAGACTACACCCCCCCTCCCTTTGTGCAAATTCCTTGCCTGTGTGAACAGGATCGAAGCAAGACAAGAGATTACTAAACTGACACACAGCCGTTTTCAGGGATTTCATTCATAAAATAAACATAGACGTAATTTCCGATTTTACTGAAAACTCCACTTTTTCTGTAGACTGAAATTTTACTGCAATCCTTCTTGACCAAATTCTTTCACCATAAACCACCTAGGTCTGCAGGTATATATTAAATACAATGATCAAAATAAATTAAAATCCAATAAAGTGTACAGAGCTTTCATATTGGAAAAGATGCCGACATTTTAGTCAGTTTCACCACTTTCTTCAGTTCAAGGACCTTTTAGACAATGGAGTACTTCCACGTTGTCTAGTGTAGCAAAGCCTGCTCAGTTTATCTTCAGACAAGCTTCACCAGAAATTCAATAGAGCAACGCTTCGAGGTTAATTCATTCTGACTGATAAACCGCAGCTACATGGAAGCATCTGGCTGTCGGCCATAATACTCGGAGAAAACTGATACTTGAACATAAATGACATCTCTCCCACCATCATGCCCATGCTACAATAACAATTCCAGAATTTTCATTCAAGTCTGTGTGTATCTAACACCTCCCTCTTGTGTTTAGATACACACAGACTTAAATGAAAATTCAAGTCTGGGCCAAGCAGGCGGTTTGAGATGAAACAAACAAACCAACAAAAAAAACTAGTGAGACTCTTACCCTGAATTGATTCATGAATATCGGCATCAGTGAAACAGCTTTGGATCCCTGGATGTGTGAGTAAAAGTATTCATTTTTAAATCAGTTTTGCATGCAGTGAACTGCATATATGACCAGGCAAACACTACCATCTGTGGGCTTCTTTGGCGAACCAGAATCCATCTGGACATGCAGGTAGATATTTACAACAAGAGAAAAAGTCCCATTGCAAATCTTTTTTCTTGCACTCCGTATAGTCTATGGGAGAAGAATTGTTTTTATATATAAACCAATAAATAACTAAACAAACCAACAGATAGAGTTTTCTTGAATTCAGAATAGTCCGTCATCCTTCTCCGAGTCGGGAGTGACAGGACGGGAGACGGTGAAAATGTCCTGCTGTTTGCTTTTGGTTCTGGGGGTGGTGACCCGTGCTGGCTGCTTCTTCTCAGAGAGCAGCTTCAGGATCTCGGCCACCTGGGCCTCCATCGCGGCCATGCGGCCACCCAATGTCTTGATGTCCCCCTGGAGCTCTAGCTTAGCTTCCTGCAGGAGGGCATGCAGGGTCTGCTCCGGAAGCGGCTGCAGCCGCTCCTCCTTCGGCATGGGGCTGGGCGCCAGCAGGCTGGGTTCCAGGGGACTCCGGGCCTCGCCGACCTTGTCCAGCCGCAGGTCACTCTTGGTGATGCCGCTGTCGCAAGAGTCCGTCTTGTGCAGCAGGGTCTTGGGGTCAGCTTCAGCCCCGCCCTCGGTGGCCTCCCCGCCCTCGGTGGCCTCCGTCTCCTGGCCCTTGCCAACTTCGGAGAGCAGCTCCTCAGATTCCGCTTGGAATATCGTGCCCCACTCCTCCTTCTTCTCCTCTGTCGGAGCCATGGTACTGCGGAAGCGCATCCAGCCACGGCTGCTCGGTGCCTTGAGCCGCACGGGGCTCCCGGCCCAGGCCCCCCCCTGGCAGCCTGACCGATTGCCCACTCCGGGCTTCAGCTCCATCACGTCACAACCTCTGCCCTCGCTGGGAACGTCCGTCTGTTCGACATAAGCCAGAGAGTTCTGTATGGGCGTGATCTGCGAGATGGTGACCACCGCGGAGCCGGAGGGAGCACCGTTCTGTATGGGTGGGTGTGCTGCTTGGAGTGGGTGGTGCTGGTGTGTGTGGAGGTGGTGCTCCACCTGCAGCTGGTTCTTTTCCACATCTGGCTGCGCAGAGGCCTGCGTTCGCAGCTCCTTCTGCTGCTTGAACTTCTGGAAGAGCTTCCTGACCGGGTGGTCCACCGGGATGGTCAGCGTCACCTCGTTCTTCTGCCTCCGACGCTCCTCCTCCTCCTTCTTCACGTCAGCGATCTTGCGGAATATGATCTGCAGGGAATGAGGAGAAGCAGGCATTCAGGCGTGTCCTCATGAAATGGCGAGAACATGAATGGCTGTTCACAGCGATGCTGTGACACGCCTCAGCAAACACAAGTGCCCACGTCAAACCCCACAAATCCTGATGGGAAATCCAGTCCAGGAAAACCCTAAACACAGTCATATGCAGGACAGTAGTTCACACCGTTCAGATACACATGTACAATTCACATTTGAGAACACTGTGATTACAGGGAAATGTATTCCTGAGGCATATGCCCAGACTGTGCCGGACTGCAATCAGCAGCTGATATGAAAGGGCAGGAATTCACTGAAAAGATCCACATGAAAAAGTGAAGACATGAGGCTAAGATTAGACTATTAGATTAGGCACCTGAAAGTTAGAGATGGTCAGTGTCTTGAATGGGGAGGGGCGCCTGTGACACCTCTCTAAAGGAGCCTGGCTGACGGCTCCATTCACAATAGGCTACTTCAGGTCCAGAGTGTAAAAATCCAAGATTGTGTTTCGATCAGCCGAGTATAAGGAGTCATAGTCACCGCTGCTCCTGGCCCAAGCAGCAGGGCGTTGTCAGGTTACAACTCTCACATTCATGTCTACTTCCCTGGGGGGAGGATCCAAATCACGCCCTTTGGCGTATGAGAACAGCAGGATCGTCATCACCGGCTGCTGCCACCAGGGGGCTGCCTCTTCCCTGGAGTCACAGCCATGTGCCCCTCTAAAATATTTTGTGAATTTGCTATCCTCAAGATGCCATCCAGACCTTTTACTGACCTTTTAACTTACTGACAGACAACCAGGGACGACAGTAAGCGGTACTTTAATAAGAGTGAGGAAAGCCGGGTCACGTCACCTCACTGCACCCAGTGGCCTCACAGAGGAACTGCGGTCCACCAGAGGCTGACGGGGGCAGTGATCCAGCCGCAGTGAGCTCCCCCCAGCAGAGGGAGGTAATTCTCCGTCACACGTGCAGGACCTGGATCTCGGGCTCAGTAAGTCTGCAGTGGTAGCTTCTCTTCAGCAGCTGCGGAGCTTCAGAATCTATGGCCATTTCCAGCTCAGGTAATCATTTCGATAAAGTAGCAGCAAGTGGTCCGGCTATGACCAAAGCTATCTAGTGAAATGTTACCTTATAAATCCTGCCCTACCTTAGAGTGTCCTCCTTGACAGGGATTATCTGATCACTCTACTATAGGGAATAGACAGGATTTAGCCACCATGATGTGTGAACTTTTGAAACCCTGGCAAAATGCATGAGGTACAGGCTATATGAGCACAACAAATGCCACAATCACCAGAGGCTGGTGCATATACAAGTGTCTGTCTGCCCAGCAGGGATGCTGATCTGCAGCTGATCCCGCTAGGCTGATCCCGCAAGGCTGATCTTGCTAGGCTGATCTCATAATAAGACTCTCAGCCACACAGGCTTGCCTGGGTTATGGATTCCAGATACCAGCTCAGTGGCTTGACAAACAAAGAATTTTCTGTAGCAAGGTAAAGTGTCAACTGTTTGCACACTGGTAGATCAGAGAGAACCTAATTACATAAGATTGATTGGATTGGATTGATTGGCTATGGAAGGAAACAGAAAACTCCATTTTGCACAATAACAAAAATCACCGTGTGTCACTGGTGTCAGTGCTATTTCAAGCCAGCGGCGTGTGAACCCTGGCTGCTCTGTACTCATCTCCGCAAACGCTGACGCACGTCCCGTTACAAGCCAG
>JAODKE010000041.1:1103478-1116956 GCA_026779605.1 Mormyrus hasselquistii
CTGTGCCCGTCAGCGGAAGGCCTGTGCTCAGAGGCGGGATTTTACCATTGGGCCCTTGAGTAAAGGGACATTTTTTCAGGGAGAAGCTGATGCAGCTCCATCAGTCACACGTCACTGTCAGGAAGAGCGTCTGCTGAATATGTAAATAAACATGTAAATATAAGGGACTTCATGGGATTCAAACGGACCTCAGTCTCATCTGATCATGCAGAGCGTCAGCGTTGGCATCAGCCTGGGTATTCAGCATAAAGGCCAGAGCTTAGTTCTGTTATGTTTCAGGGGTGATAAAAGGAGAAGCAGACACTGATATCAGAATACAGCAGCTGTGACAGATGAGTAATCCAATGATGTCATAGAGAATGTTGGGGTGACTGACACTACAGATTGACTGACTGTACCCACATGAACAACATGGTACTTTCTTTAATTAGAGCAACCACAAATTGCATCGGTCATTTGTTCATTAGAGTTTTCATATACAGTAAATTATCATATACAATAAAACCTTTTTTATCCATTGGGAATGAGGTACTGCCAGATAGTTGAATTTTTGGGATAAATTAATGTTACTCTTGGAAAACACTGAATTTTAGACTTACTTGATTGATGATTATTATACTGTTATTTGAACACACTCCATTGTCACTGTTACACCATAGAGATCAAACAAACAGACAGACTTCCAAAGTGTGCTGCACTGAAGTGTGCAATAACTGAAATCAGTAAGGAGCAATGTTAAGAGAGGGTCTGTATGGAGGTCCCACTGCCCAGATAAGAGGGGGGTCTGTATGGTGGGTGCCACTGTCCAGATAAGAGAGGGGTCTGTATGGTGGGTGCCACTGTCCAGTTAAGAGAGTGGTCTGTATGGTGGGAGCCACTGTCTAAATAAGAGGGGGGTCTGTACGGAGGTGCCAATGTCCAGATAAGAAGGTCTGTACGGAGGTGCCATTGTCCAGGTAACAGGGGGGTCTGTATGGAGGTACCACTGTCCAGAAAACAAGGGAGTCTGTATGGAGGTGTCACTGTCTGGGAGGCCACTGGGGAAACACGACCAGCTCTGACAGCAAAGACCAAGCGTGGGTGCGACTGGGCATCGACTCCCAGTGCAGGCTGGCACAAGCAGCCCCAACGTGGAGGTCCATTGAAAGCCAGAAGAGATCACGGCTATGCAGAGAGGAAAGGCAGGCCAGCCATCAAAAAGCAGCACAGGCGAAAACAGAGCACGGCACAATAACCTGCGTCAGGTTTACATAACGATTCAGCAGGCAGAGCGATGAAATGCAGCATGAGTTTCATAAGCAGCTTCACGGAGCCACCCTCATTACTGCATCATTAAACACGCTTCGCAAAGTCTGAATCCAGAAGTACACTCTTCCTCCTTCTCAGCCGCCGGTGCCAACTCCTCTACATCAAAAGACGACTGACAGCAGCATCGACAGCGCACAGTGAGGCGGCCGCAACCTCCGGCGACTCGAATTCTCATCAGCGACAGGAGGAAATGCACAGAATCGCCAATCTGGGTCAGGTCTGGAAGGTGGTGAATGACACTTGTTTTTCTGAGCGAGCACAGCAAAGTGAGCTCATCCATGTTACTTTGTAACAATTCATGTCTGGACCATCTCACTTCTCCCTGGAGATTAAGACATGCATGCTGATGATGAAAACCAAGAGGCTTTATTAGCCGGTCCGTCTGCCGTTTGGGGAAGTGGGTGCTAATTAGAGACTGCGCAGCCCTGGGGCTCCTCTCAGAGGGAGCCCTGCAGTGCACCAATGGCCAGGCTGCAGGAAGCCAAGCAGCTGCACTCCTGCTAACTAATGACCATCACATGTGAATGCGAGGCCCTGCTGCACCGTCAACAGAGCCTCAGTACCTGCTAACTAATGACCATCACATCTGAATGCGAGGCCCTACTGCACCGTCAACAGAGCCTCAGTACCTGCTAACTAATGACCATCACATGTGAATGTCACGCCCTACTGCACCGTCAACAGAGCCTCAGTACCTGCTGACTAATGACCATCACATCTGAATGTGAGGCCGTACTGCACCGACAGGGAAAGGGAAACAAGGGCATTGAACTGGAATTGCAGGGAGAACAATGATGAAAGAAGAAGAACATTTTTGATGCGATGAAAAACGATGCAGCAGATGGTTGGTGTGGAAGCAGCGTGACATGTGCAGGTGCCTGAGCAGACCCTCGATCTGTGAGCAGTGGCTCCAGATCAGGGATACAGCGGCACTGGGACCTGAAAATGGTTAAGAAAAGCTACAAGAGAAAACTGAATAGAAAGCTGTGCTAAGGCAGTGATATAAGAGATTGCTTTGGCAGCTCAACAAACTCAGCTACACCAGACAAGTTTAATAGTGAAGCAGAGCTTTACTTTAGGTTATTGGGCCTACAGAGGAATCGGCCAGATAACCAGACACTTTCGGGAACAGAGGAAATCAACATCATAAGCTCAGACCCGGAGTGGCATTCGAGACACCTGCTGAACGCCACACCTGTGCATGCTCACTGCAGGTCTGTCCTATTCACACTGGCAGCCTTCATTATGCTGCCTACTCTTTCATCTACTGGAAGAAATCTTGATGGGGCACCTCTGTCTTCATCTGCTCGTTTGCTCTTCCTCAAAGGAAAGTTCCTCAAAGCGTTCCTTTGGTTCAGAATGAAGTCAGACCCTGTCAATGTGCCACAGAGTTCTGCTGGACAGTATGTATATCTGGGGGTCTGCCCCTGCAGTGAATGTGTCTGGGAGGAAGGCATTAACTTTCTTTCTGAGTCTTACCAACACACCACAGACAGAGAATCAAAAGCTACATGCACACAAAGTGAACCCGTGTGCACATACACACACACACACACACACACACACACACACACATGCACACACACATCACACACATGCACACACACACACGTTTGTATTCATATTTTTGTGGGAACTGTCCATTAATTTCTATGGGAAAAGCCGTAAGACTTTGCATTTTTGTTATTTTGATTGCATTCAGGGATTTTTATAAAATTGAGTTTCCCTTCTGAAGACTGAAAAAAACAGTCCCCACAAAGTCAAAAAAACAGATTTTTATCACATTGTGGGGACACTCATATCATTAGGTGACTCTCCACCTGAAACCATTGCCCAGTGTTTGCGACCCACTGTTGTCTGCTGGGATGGATAGAATGTGCACAGTTAAAAAATGCTATGTAACAAAGCATGCTTGACATTTAATCCATTACACATTATTTACACATTACACATTATTTGACAAAAGTGGTTTTCCAAGACCTATTTTTATACAGATGAAAGGAGCTAATTCTAGCAATTATGCAAAAAATAATCACGGTCAACTCAAATAATCGCGATCAGGCAATTATGTAATAGTGACAGGTCCAAACCCACTAGCATCACTGACCCCTGAGGCAGACCAATACTTTTTCAAGAAACCCAACCAATCACATCCACTTTTCACAGGGTATTTTCACAAAGCAGCTCGCACATCTCAAAAGAGACAAAAGAACTGCTTCTCTTACTGCATCTGTAGATCCAAAATAGAAGTACTTAACTACTCTGCTCTGACTCCCTCTGTGATCAAATGGCAGCCAGCCAGAATGCAGGAGGACGGACTCTTCCTGGAAACAGCAGGGAACCTTTTAATTACCCCTCTTCCCATCAGGATGAGACCCAGAGCCACCTCAGCCAACCTTTCTCCACATTGATTGGGAGGGAGATGCCGCTGCTTCGTCACCACGGGGCCCCAGTGTGACCTTTCTTCCTCCAAGGAGTTCTTAGAAGCTTACAGAGACAAGAGGCTGCCCACCACCACACCTGGCATGATGACCATAACACCCAGCATTCAGGCTCCTCTCCCGCTTCTTCACAAGACAGCCTTGCTTTCATCAAATCAAGCTGCAGAATGCTACAGGAACCCTAAAGACAGCAAGGAAACCACTGCCTGAAGAGACCATGGAGATGGCTGATGTTTGTCCCGTTCATATGAACTAAACACAAAGCTAAAAGCCCCAAAACTAAAGATCACAAATTCACCTTCCAAAGTCAAGGAAGAGCCATGGATACTCACAGCCCACCATCATCATGGCCACGGAGAAGATCTTCTCGCCGTCGGTGGTTGGAGCAATGTTTCCAAAGCCAATAGTAGTGAGGCTGGTCATGGTGAAGTAGAGGGAAGAGATGTAGAGGGTGTCCTTGCTGGGGCCACCCTCCCACTGGCCTGAGCCACTGGCGTTGAAGCGGTACGGAGACCCGATGTTGGTGGCCAGCTGGTACAGCCAACTGTCCGTCTTGATGGTGTTGGTGAGCTCATCAATGACCTCATAGTCACCGATGCTGTACCAGATGCAGGCTAGCCAGTGGGCTACCAAGCCGAAGACACACACCAGCAGCACCAGCACCGCAGCGCCGTACTCCAGATAGTGATCCAGCTTACGGGCCACGCGGCCCAGACGCAGAAGCCGGACCACCTTAAGGGAGCTGAATAGGCTGCTGAGGCCCTATGGGAGACAGACAGTGAATAATTATACATACAGGCAGACAGACAGACAGGCAGGCAAATACACAGACAGACACACAGACTGGCAAACTCAGATAGACAAACATACAAACAGGCATACAGACAGACCAACATAGACAAACAGACACAAACATACAGACAGACAGGCAAGCAGGCAAACACACATACAGTCACATAGACAGACACACAGACAGACAAACAGATGGACAAACACACAGACAAACCAACATACAGACAAACGCACAGACAGACAGGCAAGCAGGGAAACACACAGACACATAGACAGGCAGTCACACAGGCAGGCAAACACATAGACAGATAGACACATACAGACAGACAGACAGGCAAACAGACGGACAAACACACAGACAGACTAACATACAGGCAAGCAAGCAAACACACAGACAGACAGAGACATACAAACAGGCAGGCAGACAGGCAAACAGACAGACAGATACAGACAGGCACAAAGACAGACACATAGACAGGCAAACAGTCACACAGGCAAACACACAGACAGACACAGATACAGACAGGCACAGTGACAGGCAAACACACAAACACATACAGACAGGCACATAGACAGGCAAACACTCATACAGACAGATGGATACAGACAAGCAAACAGAGAGACACACAGAGACGCCTGTAATCTTTATGACTTCACATTGGCTTCCATTTTGGTGTAACTGACAGCTTCTAAGCTCACAGTCAGGAAGTAGCTGGGCACAGGCAGGGTATACATACAGCCATGGAAAAAATAATTGAGAGCACAACACAATTTTTTGTCACACTTCTCAATTTATGAGTAAACTATCCATTTTTTGCAAACTCCAGATTGGCTGTTCCCTGTTTCTCATTAATGAAGGGCTTCTTCCTTGCTTTATGGGACCTCAGTCCTGCTTCTAGGAGCCTGATATGATCTGTCAAAAGTTAACGGTCATCTGTGGCATTAGGAAGTCGCTTCCACCCTTTACCGGGTTGGATTCTGGTCATTCCCAGTGTCTCCTGCTTCACTTTATTCTTGTGTACTGCTGTCTTAGATATTTTGAAGCAACCTGCCGCCCAGGGTAGCCTCTGCGAGCAGAACCAGGATTAAACCAGGATTTAAAAACGCAGATTTGCTATACAGAGCGGTTTTTTCCATGGCTGTGTGTGTATGGCTGGTTTGTGGCTCAGTGGCTTAGGGACAAAGATGCACTCAAGGCCATGAGCTCTCAGGCAGAACTGACAGACATTTGCTGGTGACACATGCGGTTAGACTTCCTGGCAACTCACACTCACTCGAACTACAGTAATTTCACCCATATGGTCTGAATCGAGAAAAATTAACCGCATTAACGAGAATAGCTGTCCCTGCTTCTCTGGGTAGGTGTGGTTTTGACGAGCTCCCATTACATAGCTGCGTTGTGTCTGCTTCTCCATGTGGGTGCTTGTTTTTACACAGACTGCTATTTGCAACATGACTACGAATGACGATTCCTTTGATAGAGCATTAACTGTCACAAGCACACCTCTGAGTAAATACTGGCTTTTCATTCCGCATGCTCTGCGGAGAAAGACAGGAGCAGTAACAGGCAGGGGGTGGGGGGGGGTCACGTTACCGGCAGCACTGAGTCCTCTGCCCGCGTAGCGTTCCCCCGCGGGTGGGCCGTCTCTCGGAGATGCCTGACTGATGAAGGGTCTGAAATGGGGTCCTTCAAAGACACAAAGAGCACTTACGGCCATATCAAAGTGAATCAATGGTACACCATGTTTAATAGAGGAACTTGAACCTCGTCATGCAGTGAGATAAGGGCCACTATGGCTACATTGATGTGGTCTCTGTTAACACCCAGAAACAGCAGCCGATTGCCAGAGGACTTCATAGGTATCTGAGAAATGGCATGAGTGCTTCATTGAGCTAAATCACGCCCCCAAGTGACCCTTAATTCACTGTATTATAAAGAGATCAGGGTCAGCCAGCACCCAGTGCCCCGCACGGCCAGCGTTATGAGCCTCACTTAAGAACCCAGTAGTGCAATGATGATTGCCAGTAAAAGAATTCAAACCCACAACCTTCTGGACACAGAATATGACCCTGTACATGTATATATAGGCCCTGCCTGAGCCCAGCTGATATCCTGGCTTTTCTTACACCATAGCTCTCAGGATCTTAACCAGTATGGACCTTCTGTGCAGTCAGGGACCACAGTGCTACAAAGACTCAGGTCATGCGACATCAGGTGAACCCAAGACTACCTTGGTTGTTAGATCATAACATACATGCATCCAAAGCAGTCACCAACCTGCCATATCTGACTTCAGCAGATTTTAATGGTGAACCACTTTGAACTCAACCAGGACTCAATTAAGGACACATTTTATTCCAAAATCAAATATTCCACTGTATGAATGGAAGAAAACTTACAACAGCACAAGCACATATGAGACATCTTTCAAATACATTCATGTTATAGTGCTGAGTCTAAACCGCAAAGCATAACATATTAAACAGTCATGCAAAACACCTGCAAAACACCTGCAAAATACCTGTAAAATACCTGCATTCACATTTGATCTTACTTTAGCCGATCGTGTGCTAATTATTAGTGAGTTATAAGGCCCTGTTTACACTTGGTTTTAAAATGCATCTTGGCCAATCGGATCATAAGTAGACATCCGAGACACATCGCTGTCTCTCCTGCATCTCCAGTGTCCAGTGGACCACCTGTGTTCAGATTTCATTACTGTCTCACGTACGGTTACTGTAAAGTAGGGTGACCAGATAATCCAAGTCAGGGAGGACACATTCAGTTAAGACAGTAAACAATCATTTCAATTAAAAGGACCTGGAATTCTCGTAAGCACTGAGTTCTTGCTGTGTGCTGATTGGTCAGTCTCCTGTAACCATCACGTGTCACACATGTTAATGTGAAACAGCTGGATGAGTAAAAGAACAAGATGAAATCAACGATTTAGCCAAGCACAGGAGCCTTTCGGCTTTAAAGCAGCCTCTATTTATTAGCATTTACACTATAAAAAATATGCGTTCAAATGTGTCCCGGCCCACCTCCGTAAGTGGTTTTATTGAGTGGATCACAATGCGTCTTGGTGGTTGTTCACACTTGTATCTAGCGCTGTCCATTTGAGATCTGATCGCCCATGATGCATTTTAAAACCAGGTGTAAACAGAGCCGAGATCCTCCAACAGCACATGTGAGCACCTTTCTCTACAAAGCGCACAGCAGGTTGGCCAGCTCGCGCTCCATGGATTCCCAGAGGCATTCTGTAAATTTCTTTTATTCTTCCATTATATTCTGCACCCTCCCAAAAACATCTAGAACTCTGTAAGTGTAACTTACTGTTACATCTAATTATAATGCCTTTGAGAAAGTATCACTTCCTAACTGTAAGAACAGTTGTAACTGAATGCCGCCTGTTTATTGCCCCTTCCCTTCCCTCTTGCTCAGGTAACCATGAACGGAGACACACGCCTACTGCTAAGGCTAATGCTAAAGCTCAGTGCAGGCTGCAGTGGGAGGAAAGTTCACGGGCACAATCCCGCTTCCCCTCCTCTTCCCATCGGGATGGAACTATTTTCAGCACAGTCACAACAAATCAAGTTACTGCTTGCGGTTTGTGTGACTAAAGGCTCCCCATATTGCAGTTTAAGCACGCTGGGATTGATGGAGTAATGCCCGAGGCTCAATTCGGCCAGAAGTGCCGCAGTATTGAGATCTCTGCCCGATGTGATTTTACTATCTTATTGGATTTCCGCGGCGGCTAGGGCTGGAGCATGGGCAGCGAGGCGGACGCCTGTGATCATGGAAACTCAAACGTGAGCCGCAAAACACATAAAGGGGAGTCCATCTTATTAAGGTTCTTTAGCTCATATTCTGCAGTCAATTGGAGCTCAGATAATGAGCATCTGATAGGCACTTTCATGCCACGCGGAGATGTACTGCCGCCATGCCCATCGGATCGAGTACGGCGAATATGTTCTCTGTTTGTGTCTGCCGGAGTCAAAGACAAGCAGAAAATTCAATCTTGAATTCTCTCTACGATGGGATGGCGCCCCATCCTGGGTTGTTGTGCCCTTGTTGTTTCTGGGATAGACCACCGTCACCCAGTGTAGGACAAATGCTATAGAAGATGAATGACGGTTCTCTTTAATGGTAGCAGGTAGCATCATGATTGATGATATTTTCTGGTACCCTGAAAGTTGTTGGTTTATACTCCAGTCCCTACAACTGATACCGTTCATCCATTCATCCATTCATTCATCCATCCGTTCATCCATTCATTCATTCATCCGTTCATCCATCCAATCATTCATTCATGGAGGTTGGGTTAGGCAGTGACATCCCTAAGTTTAACTGCTTACCCAGCTGTAAAACGCAGCAGAGCCAGAAGGTTCTATAGAGAAAAGTATCGCTGGACAAACACTGACTTCCGTGACTATTGTCATGGAGCCACATGGATTTGTTTCTGTTTCTCGATGGTTCGTTTGTCACTGGTGAGTAAACCCCCCTGGCCAGGCACCTGCATGCCAAAGCCGTTTCTCGCCTGTCATCACACTAAATCTCATTTCAGTCATGCAGCATGAACCGGAGATTAAACAATAAACACCGCGCTGACACAAAGAAAGCCACCGCTACTGGAGATAGCGTTAATGCTGACCTTTAGCGTATTCCGCCGAGCAGCTCATTTTAGGTGAGTGGGCTTGTGTGACATCACTGATGGCTCAGGCCTTTCGTGTTTAATTGATCCAGCAGACTATAAAGAGCTTTGATCGTCTGCTCCTCATTCGCGCTGCTTTTTGAGTCAGCAGGCATAAAGCGCCATGAAAGCGTATAACTGTCCGCAGAGGAAACACGCTCAGCTTAGATGCTCAGATAAAAGCAGCAGGATGATGGCAAATCACTGACTTGGGCGGAAAAACCCGGGAAGCACAGCCAAGGTAAACTCCTGAAAATCACATTAAAGTGTCGGCGTGGTGGGGAAGACGCTTCTCCTGACCGACGCCGATGGCGGGATTACATTACGCCTTTTGCAAAAGGAATGAAAAGTGGAATTATAAAACAATACACTGTACGTGGGTGATACCAGTGACGTCTCCCCAGAAATTAACACCCAAAAAACAAAATAACCCAAATGGTCTCTTTCTCCACCACCTACAGTATCTGCAATGATGCCATGCAATAACATACAAAAACATAAAGCTCCGGGAAAAAGCAGGACACTTGCAGAGTCTTTGCCCAGTTATTTTCCACATACTGCCTCTACTCTCAGACATTAATGGAGGTGCACTACAGCATAAACCTTAAGCTCAGGAAGTTCCACATACTCAAAACCATCCATTACACACCTCTGCAGCTGGCTTTGCAGCCACATGATAAAATGAAAGCTTTATTGGCGGAAATGTTGTTTTATTGTTGACCATAAGGATATGTGTGAAAGAAATATTTTAGACTCTTGTCTATCTTAAATCTTGCTGGGCCAGAGCAAAGTAGCAGTTATGGTTTGTTATGATCAAAGGAGTCGCATTAGGACCATATTATTGTTAGTGCAGAAAAGTGAAAATAACCAGCTTGCTTCTCTGCATCAGTGCATTTCTTATCTGACCAGGCAGCTCCTCACACATCAGTATTATGGAGGAATGGCTGCCTAATCCTCGTGACTGTAGCACGGGGGGCCGGAGCGGTGCCGCCCTTGGGACTGGACTGGTGGCTTATAAAGTAACTCCTTCCTTATATGGCTAATCTCAGCATAAGAAAAAGGTATACACTGATGTAAACTGACATTCAATATATTGATGTATTCAAGATTTGGCGGAATGAAACTCTTGAGAAAAGTACAGGAACACAATAAAGCCGCAACTGCACCACGAGGACAAAAACATAAGGAAACCTGTTATGCTGCGCTCACTTTCGAGAGCTGTGTGCCAGACAGTGCTTAAGATACAAAACGGCTCCTCTGCTTCACGGACGGGGGGCACCTCTGACCCCGGAGATGTCTCCCTAGCTCACTAACAGCCCTGGCAGGCAGAAGTTTAGGGTTTGCAGCACTTCAGGTCCCCGCTGCCCGGCAAGAACTGAAAGCTCATCAGTAATGCAAAAAAAAAACTTTGCAAAATGCAAACTCACACAACAGGAGTAACGGGGCTTATGAAAAAAGCAGGAACAGCGGTTTGCCACTCAAAACCTGACCAAGCCTTTCCCAAATTTTATAATTTTATAATTCATTATACAGACAAATTTACCCTAATTACCAATCCCGTATTATCCACTCCATGCTTTGGAAACTTTTGTAATAGCAGAACAGAGTATATACTCAAATTTCTACCTATATTTAATGGCCTCATCATTTCACCACTAAAGGGTTTTATCCAGCCATCGTGGGACAAAACTATAACTTTGACCGTATTCCTGTCTCCAGTACATTTTTTTGTTTTACTGTCAGGGTCGGTGCACGACTGCCCTTCATGCCACTTCCTCGCTTGGCCAGCAGGTGGTGATGGCCATCCTGTTCTGTCCTCTGTCTTCATACTAGACCCTTGTGTGTTTTCCCTATTTTTGCATGGCTCGATGAGTTGAGCGCATGGCACAGACCCTGCACTTGTGGGTTCAAGGTCAGCTTCCTCTGTTATTGTGTATTTACTTATTTTCTGGTTCCCTGCTGATTATTTGCTATTTATTTTCCTGTCTTAGGTTTTCTCATGCTTGTGTCTAATTCACTTCTAGTCCTGTTTGTATTTTTTAAATCCTTTTTATTGTTTTAGTCTAGTCATGCTGATTTATGGTTTGGGTTTTCTAGTTTCAGTGTTAGAGTTCCTAGTTCTGTGCTTGTTAATTGTTCCATCTGTTGCTCGTTGTGATTGGATAATTGTCTTATGTTCTCCACCTGCCCTTTCATTAGCCTGGTTGTTGTGTGTATTTAAGTGGTCATTGTGCTTGTGCTACTGTGTGTATGTCAGACTACTTGGTTCCCCCTAGTCCTGCTTCCTGGTTGTGTTAAGTTATGCTTTGTTTATTTTGTTAATCCTCTTTTTCCTGTTTTTTTGTTTTGAGTCTGCAACATTTACTTAGATATGTTTATTTTTCTGTAAAAACTTTCCCCCAAAATCAAACGTGACACTATGATGGTACAATCAAAAATCGCTTTAAACTGAAATGCAAGCGGGACCAAGCGGGATTTTGTAAAAACTGATAAAAAACACTGTTCTGGAAAGTGATAATCTCCCCTTTCATCTATAAGGTTGGACTTAATACAACTCTGGTTTCAATGGGAAGTCGACACATAGTCTCGGTTGAAGGTTATTAGGAGTTCAGAAGAAATGCTGAAATTGGCCATGGCTTACCTCATCCACGTTTTCAAAGGCATTGATGATGTCATAGGGCAGGCAGGAAAGCAAGTCAATGACGAACCATGTCTTCAGGTAGTTCATTCGTATAAGTTTTGGATCCGAGATGACCTCACCACCAGGACCCACAAAAGTGGTGTGAAAGTTCAGCACAATGTCCACCAGGAAGATGACATCCACCACGCTGTCCACTACCAGCCAAGCGATGTTGTTCTGCTTGGTCTTGAAAGAGACATTGTAGGGCACCATGATGGCTGTGTAGAAGGTGAGGATGAGGATGATCCAGTCCCATGTAGTCTTGAAGGTGCAGTAGTGCAGAATAATGTGGGGTGGGGTCTTGGGTGCCTCCTGCTTGTACTGGGGGAGGATGTCCGAGCCCAGCTGTAGTGCCTGAAATCCGTGAGGAGGTCACATTGTTAAAGGATCCTCCAGGATCAGGCATGAAGGGATTTCATATTCCACGAGAGTAAGGTGCCGAAAGTTCAAGACAAGAGCATTGCATCACCGCTGAAGCACTCTACATGGAAAATGATGTAACACGATGTGACAATAAAGAAACACATTAACTGTCCTGTGTCCCTTTGTGGCACCTCCTTATATCCTCAGTTTACCACAGCACTAGTCTGTGTCTTACCCAGATTTACTCAGCTGCGTGATGCTGAGCGAATAAACCATGAGGGCATAAGCGAAGCTTTCAGAATCCACTACCCTGCCTTCCTCACCTCTCTGCAGACAAACGTCCCTGCTTTGATGTCCTGTTTCACACAATGTCGCTGGGTCTGTGCCAACCCTCTGCTCGATAAGTGCATAAAAGAACGGATGGACAGATGTTTCTTTAGTGTTACTAGATATACCAGAACTGTCACACGGGCACATCAGTGCAGATGGCGGAACAGAGCGGGTACTGAGCGTGATAGCGCATTGCGCTGCACGGTGGGGCTGCTCACCTCAGCCAATCGCGAGTGCTTGTGGCTGACCTCGGTCTTGTTCATGGGCGTCAGCTGCTGCATGGTGCTGCGGCTGTTGGTGAGTGCCCGCGTCAGCCTCGCAAACTTGGTCCATCCTGTGGGTGCGATTAACCAAGCGCAGTCACCTCTCAAGTGGGCAGCCAGTGAAAGATGAGACTAACCAATCGAATCATTTCATCACTGTAAGCTCAGCTGTAAGTAAACCTGAATCACATTCATCACCATTCACTTTCCTTAAGTTTCTGCTGAGCTGCCTAAGTCTCGTCACAACAGACACCTTTTTTTTCCAAGTTGGTAGAAAATACCAAATCTCAACTGACCTAATAAACACAGATCTGTTCTACATGCTGCCAAATTAGAGGTACACTTGTCTTCTACATATATGCCTGAGAAGTATCCAGAGATGCTACTTTATCGTACACCACTGATGGATACTTTAATTACCCCTTTTCCTGGCTTATTCCTTGTTTCCTAAGGAATCAGCTGGGGATTATCTTGGTAATAATGAAAGTCTTGACCAAACTCACTGGATCACTGATAGAGGGAGAGAATACAGCTTATTTATCATAGTGCTTTGAAAAAACATGAGTAACCATTGAATCCCATCATCATGCATGTGGCAACCCCAAGTATG
>JAODKE010000041.1:1146166-1156329 GCA_026779605.1 Mormyrus hasselquistii
TTCCAGTGCTCCAGGCCGCTTTCCTGGGCGTGCAGCAGGCCGAAGTCACTCCCACACGTGATTCCAGTGCTCCAGGCTGCTTTCCTGGGCGTTTAGCAGGCCAAAGTCACTTCCAAACGTGATTCCAGAGCTCCAGGCCGCTTTCCTGGGTGTGGAGGGAGCCTTTGTAAGGGATGGATCGTGTTTCTCCATTGTCTAGGGTGGAAGACAACAGGCTAACCTATAAACGTGTGTGTGTGTGCGTGTGTGTGTGGATTAGCTTTATACTACTTTTGTGGGGATCAAATTTGATAAAAACCTGTTATTTTTCAGGTCCCCACAAAGATTTGTGAATGCAAACAAAAAAACGGAAATGTCTCAATACATATTGTTAAGGTTAGGGCTGGGTAGGTGTTAAGTTATGATAGGATTAGAGTTGATTAGAGAGTCCCCACAAAGATATAACTGTGTGTGTGTGGGTGTGTGTGTCTGAGAAGATGGCTTCTCTTGAAAGTTATGACCAAATTTCATATCTCAGTTTTACTTCTCCTTCAATGTTGTCCTTCAGCGATCTACAGATGACCAGGTTTTAAAATTTGAACATTATCTTATGTTTAGGATTATTTTATTTTATTTTATTTTATAAGTCCCCATGAAATCCTCAAGGTATAGTTCAGCATAACATAGAATTGTTACCAGATGTTTCTGTCTCTATACACTAAAACTGAAAATGTACTCTTTATTTGCTTTAACAGGGATATAATAAAATTACAACCTGTGGCACAAAAAACATAGGTGTAATAATTAAGAAGTACAAAATGAATTATTTGTTGGTTAACCATGACAGAATATGCTATAACCTTATAAAACATTGACAGGCCACCAGGCAATGTTTAATGCTGGGTCTTCTGGGTAATGGCAGGCCTTGGTGCTTGCAGTGTTAGCTGGGTAATAGCAGGCCTTGGTGCTTGCAGTGTTAGCTGGGTAATGGCAGGCCTTGGTGCTTGCAGTGTTGGCTGGGTAATGGCAGGCCTTGCCGCCTCCTAGGATTGCTGGATTTGATTCATCCTCTGGTCCCTGTTGTCTTCCTCAGGAGGATTACAACCAACTGCGGCCACTCTCCTACCCCAATACGGACGTGTTCCTCATCTGCTTCTCAGTGGTCAACCCGGCGTCCTACCACAACGTTCAGGAGGAGTGGGTGCCTGAGCTGAAGGCGTGCATGCCTCACGTGCCCTACATACTCATTGGAACCCAGGTGTCTACCGGCAGCTTTTTAACAGTTTTTATGGTTCTGAACAGTTGGCTGTTGTGTTGGAGATGGTGGTGACACCGGCCATGGCAGCTGTGGAAGCACCGTTTATCTTCTGCCCTTATTTAACATTAAAGGGTAACTCTGTAACTCATGGCTTTGGTGCATCAGTAACATGCTTCCTGTGCCTTAGATTGACCTACGCGATGATCCCAAGACACTTTCGCGTCTGCTCCATATGAAAGAGAGACCTTTGACATATGAACAGGGCCTCAAGCTGGCAAGAGCGGTAAGCTGGAAGGAAATCACCTCTGCCCTTCCTGCCCGGCATCCTGTTGTCTGTCAGCATTTCCTCTTCACCTCGATGGCTCCTTCCCTGTTGACCCCTATTTCTCCGTGCGCAGATCGGAGCCCAGTGCTACCTGGAGTGTTCGGCGCTGACCCAGAAGGGCCTGAAGACAGTGTTTGATGAGGCTATCCTGACCATATTCAGCCCCAAGAAGCAGAAGAGGGGCTGCTTGAGCTGCTGTACTGTTTCATAAGGACCCGATCCTGACGGGCAGCCTTTTCCGTGCCTGTTTCATGGTGCTGGGTGCACGCCTCTGGGACTGTTCCTTACTTCCACACTGGGCTACATGCACACTAAAGTACACTGTCTCACTCACAGTCCCAGACACTCCCACGCACAGAGAGAAAGACTGACATACTGACAGCGCCACACTGACGGCACAGTAAAAGACACAATAAGTTGCACATGGACACACTCATGAATACACACCGTTACTCAGACAAAAGCTCACTCCGCTACAGACATCAAAACTACCCAAAAACGTAACGAACATTCTGATATTCCCCAGCAGACATACATGCAGACAGAAACACTGACCTACAAACACCCTCCCCCTTGTTTCCAGCCCAAGAAAAGTGAAACAGAGGGTGCCTCATTCGGGATTGTCTGATCGGACCCTCTCCCTCCCCCGCACCAAAGACAGTGAGCCAAAGACTCCAGTGAAACTATGTGGCCTTGTTTCTGCTGTGGCTTAATCTCTGTTTTCGTGTGACTGTGGGGCCTCCGTCCAAACGTGACTCTCTCCTTCAATCACTGGTCAATGACCTCATGACCTTACGCCATAAAGAGGTTCATGAAAATGATAGTCATTAAGCAGATTTTAATTTACATTCTCTCATATGAGTAAATTATCCTTAGGGGGATTCCTGTTTTGGATGAATACTAAGCTCTGTAGTCATTTGGCCTTAGTTTAGTTATTTGAATTCAAATACAGGAACTCCAGTCAGTGGGAAACAGACCCCCAGTCACTACCTCAGAGCCAGAGCTGAGATCCAGTTGACTAGTCTGTCACTACAGTCCATGGAACAGCCAGACAGTGACCAGAGCTACTGTGGACATGTCAGTTAAGCACTGGAAGGAGTCCCAGCAGACCGCAGAATGAGTCCCAGCGGAGCACATAATGAGTACCAGCAGACCGCAGAATGAGTCCCAGCGGAGCGCAGAATGAGTCCCAGCGGAGCGCAGAATGAGTCCCAGAGGAGCAGAGAATGAGTCCCAGCAGACCGCAGAATGAGTCCCAGCGGAGCGCAGAATGAGTCCCAGAGGAGCAGAGAATGAGTCCCAGCAGACCGCAGAATGAGTACCAGCAGACCGCAGAATGAGTCCCAACGGAGTGCAGAATGAGTCCCAGCGGAGCACATAATGAGTACCAGCAGACCGCAGAATGAGTCCCAGCGGACAGCAGAATGAGAATGTCACATTTTCAGTTTTGCCAGTGATGCAGTGCAAATATCTGCCACAGTGCTAGAATGTATGATTTGTTTTTAATGTTCTTTTTATGTTTTGAACACCTTTGAAATTTCACTGAATCCCACATCCAGAGTGCTGGCAAATGATTACAGGGAAAAGCTCTCCAATGAAGTGGACCTGCTCGATTGGTCAATTATCTGTGCTCAAAGGGGCGAGACGTTCATTATTAAAGAGGAATGCCACAGCTGACGGACGGCTGATTCAGCCTGCGCTTTGATGTCACCAAATAGACAGGAACATGTGGGTTAGAGGCGACCTACTGAGGTCTTGTCAGACAGCTCAGCCTGCTGCTGTTCTTGCCAGTGTAACTCTGTGTCCACATGATAGATCATATCATACAAAAACGCTCCTTGGGTGGGTGCTGCAGATAAACCCTCCAGAACTCTCTGAAGACTTCAGTAGACAGACCAGTTTCTCTGTGTTAAGCGCTTTTACATTTATTCCACTAGTTTATTTTTGGTGTGACCTACACACCCTTTCAGGCCAAAGTACATAACACTGGACTGTATGTTGCAGTTTGTCTAAGTTCTTTTTTATTCAGCTGCTTCAGAAGCAGGAATATCTTAAAAGCAGTTGGTTGTGATCTGTTGTGACTGGAGCGCTAAGTACCTCATTTAAAGTCACGGCAGCAATTCCCTCTTGGAATGGGAGCCGTCAGCCTTCGGGTCAACAGCTCACACAGCTGCGCTTAACACTTCAGACTCGATTCCTCTCAGTCCTGTTCACTCGTGAGCCGCAGCTTTGCTTCCCAGGGGCGGGACGGAAACACAGGGCTGCCTTCAGTCAGAACTGCCTGCCTGACACACTGGGGACTCATCACTGGAATTAGCCTGGAAGGCTAAGTGCTAACTCTTTGGCTCTTTCTGCACCTCTGCAGTGATGTCACGTCCTGTAAGCACAGGAATGAGCCCGGGACTCTAACCCTGAACCTTCACGCCCGTCCTCCCCTCCTCTGGGAACTTAAAGACCTCCCATGGCAAGACTGAGGAGTTCATACGCGTGATAAGCTGCAAAGAGTCATGGACCTACCAAAGAGTGCCTTAATTAGCCATGGCGAATGAGTGCCGTTCATCCTAATGCCAAGTGCCGGCCCAGCTTAGGGCTGCAGAGCTCACAGGAATGTCACATAATCCTTGTGTTCATCAGTGCCATCTCCAACCAGACAGCCTTTTGTTCTCTTATAGGCTTGTGTCACCATGCTAGTTTCTGCAGTTGTCAGACAATTGTATTATTATTAACTTAATGGTATTTCTTAATGAGGTTCATTGAAATAATGTGAACATTGTATTATAATGAAAGTAAAAATGTCAATGATTGTTATTTTCTGAAAGGTTTGGCTGCGTTGGATCAGTCGCAGAGATTTATTTTACATACAAAGTCCTGCCACCTGAATTCTTTGATGCAGATGGACTCTTCTTCAGAGTTTTGTGTCAATCATGCTTTGAATGACATATTCAACACAAAAATAGTCAAGATCGTCTGGCATGTATTTTCTGGTGGGTACACGGACACCAGCTTGGGCAGATGACTTGCTGGCGACCCCTGAAAAGAGCTCCGCTTATTTCTGCGTGGCACTTTCGTCACCTCTATCGTGTGCTCGATTAGGGTGCGCCGTCGCTCCTACAGACAGGCCACCTCGGGCTATGGCGCAGTGTCCTGCAGGCTCTGAGGAGTCAGCTATCCTGCCCCAAGGTCCTTCAGCGCCCCAGAGCTCACAGAAACGTTCCCACCCTCGGAGCTTCACACCAGCTCCGAGTGACTCTCCTTCTCTTATCTGTCTTCTTGTTTGCATTGGTTCCTGTGCTCTCATTGGTCTATATGTAGCATGTTGGCCATGAAAGGAATCCTGCTCCGCCCACAGGATGTGAAGGGTGGATGAACAGTTTTACAGTGAAATCAAGAGCATCCTGTGTGTGCAGCAGCCTCATGTGCTGAGCTTCCAGGAAGAGGGAAGCATCCCCCTCCTCAGAGCAGCTTAGCTGGTCTCCTGCCTCATCTGGACGAGACGCTTCTTCCTCAGTGTCCTCTGCACTCATAGGCGTGGCCTGTGTTTTATATGCTAATGCACGATACTTCATTCTTCCAGATTCAACCCTGCTGTCAAGCCCAATTCGACTCGAATGTAACAAGTGTAATCTAGGTTTGTTTAATATGCCGATGCAATTCCTTCCCCTGTGTACGCTGTACAATTTGGGGCACTGATGATCTGAGATGAATTCACAGCCTGGAATCCCCTGTTGCATAAATAGATAAGAGCAATTAAACATTTAATGTTTTGTTGGTGACCGTTGCTCTTTGTGTTCACACATGTGAGATACTCAATCTCCACACCTTTGTGGCTGTAAGAGTTTAATGATGTTGGAAGAAAAATACTGGTCTTTTTTGAACTGGGAAGGTGGTTGCGGAGATGACCTGTCTGCTAACTGGGAGGTCGGTACAGAGGGACTTGGCTGCAGGGTAGGTGAAGAAAAGGCTTTTTTGGGAATTAATCATGTGTGGGCAGGGCCTCCTTGATCACAAATCACCCAGTAAGACTCACTTTTCACATAAAGCACCAGGATTTAGTTTTAGGGAGCGCAGATGCTACTTGCCGGTATATTGTCTATATGCATAGAAAGAAGATTTGGGATGTAGCTAATTTAGTATTTTAAGAACCTTAATTAGATAACTGGAAGATGACTACCTGACTGTACTTCTGTAAAAGTAACCTGTCAGTAATATTTCGAAAGTGCCCAGAGATGTCAGTTTGCTCTCTTCCTTTAAGATCATCAGCTCTCCTCTGCGCTTTGACTGACTCTGCTCTGGGCAGCTTTCTATGGCTCACGACGCACCTGAGACCAGAAGCTTGCTGCTCCCTTAAACCTCAGTCGCTCTGGATATTATCTGACCCAGCTTTCTCTAAAAATGAACACGACTTTGGATACAAATGTCTGCCAGATAGGTTAAAATGCCCACAGGATCTATAGACGTCTTTATAGTTCTGCTCAGTCACAAACATCATGAATAACACAACAGCGTTTCTGTATCACTGAGTCGCATAGTAGTACTACGGCTGCTGTGAGAAAGTATCTGTGAGTGATCTGTGAGTGACGGCTCCAGTGTGGAGCCTACGTGTGAGAGCAGCCATACTTCTATGTGTTTGTGAGTAGCGCTGCTGCAGTGAGACCGTGATTTTACCGCAGCGATTCTCTCCCATAACTCCTGGTCCCCAGGGTGTAAGTTTTGCTGAGTTTTTGCTCCGTTCAGCTAAAACTCTCTGTACCTCCTCAGAACCTTGTCTCTACCTCCATACATCTCCAGTACTGCAGCCTGTACTGTATCTGTTTAACGCTTCACAGAGACTAACATTTCTGTTTAAGCGCTTCACTGTGCTCGTGTCTGCGTGCTGATCCAGGTTCCGCTTTCGCTGAGGATTGCAGACCTGTACATTTGGAGTTAGATACTGTCCGGAGTAGCTCAGGAGCTCAGTACCTCAGGATCTGTCACAGTTCAGAACTTGCAAAGCATAGAAGTCTGAAAATATTTTAAATAGACAGCGCAATAAAAAATATTACCGTATTTATAGCACCTGTTTAGCGCCAGAACTGAAAAGATCAACTGCGAGACACCAAACTAGTTCCACAGTGCAACAGCGACCTCTAGTGCCAAGATGGAGGTCTGCATGTACAGATGAGAGAAGTTAAAAAAAATGCGTTATTGAAAGTAAGTAAAGCATAAGCGATACTTAGACGTAATCAATCAATGGTAGAGCTTTTCTATTACATAATACTCAAAAAGCTACAATATGCAATTACAATCGACCAAGAGTAAAGCTTACCTTTGTTGTGCTTAAAACGGCAGATATGGAAAGATTTCATTTGTTTTGATTCAGCGAGCCTAAGAATCTAAATGACTTTTCATGTTTCAAAATGAAGTTCATTCTTAAGTTTCTCTGTGGATCAGGAGTTCATTCCACAAATGATGCAGGACACGGGTCACGTTTCCCGAAAGGGTCTTAGGCCTGCTGGCATCATGCGTTAGGCCAACTTTAATGGTGCACAGATCCGGAAGGATGTATGAGACGGTGATGCAGGGGGAATGTATGTGTGGATTCCCAAAAAGCACCACGACCTCATACAGTCATATAAAGCATAACAGCAGCGGAAGCCAAGAGCTGTTCGTGCACAGTGCGTCACTGAAAAGCCCTCCTAACATTTAACCAGCCAGAACAATCTAGAAACAGGCGGTTGGGAGCAGGGGGGTGTTACTATGGGTAACAGTGCTCTGTGTTTATAGTGCAGCACCGCTGAGAGACGAGCTGGCTGCCCGAGGCTCTGCTTAGGTCACATGTCACCCTGAGTCATGTCGATGGAGGAGGGACTAAGTAGCGAGATGATTAACCCAAAATCAAAGGCAACCGTGTCACACTGAACAATAGACAAAGGCCTGACGTGCAAGTGTTTGTTTATGAAAAGCATGTGGAGAACAAGCATGTGACCACCGCTTAAGGCGCAAGGCGATGCACTTAAGGAATTCTATATTTCACCACAGGACCTGAGAACCCCGCAGTATCACAGACAGCTGAGATGGGGGCTTACAGACCCGAGAGCGCATGTCCTGAGGTGCACAGCCCTGTTTCAGGGGAAGCTTTGCTCACGCATACTGTCCCAGCCTCAGTGAAGCCGGCTTTGCCGGATCCCTTTAAATTGGTATTTTTGCTCCGAGTGATAATTATTTTTGCAAGAGTAATTTTATTTGAGTGTTCAAGTGCTCAGGTTGTCAAAAAAATATGCACACACCACAGTCCAACAGGCTGAACACACTGTTTAAGTAACTAAAGTGAATTCACTGGGACAAACTGATCCTGCGTCCTGAGATAAGCTCTGTTGCACTACCTGAATAAGCAGATACAGAATATAGGTGGTCAGATTAGTTACTGTAAAGAGACCTAAGCAGTGTCAAATAAACAACACATCTTACATCCCTTCAGAAATGGGTATTTTACAGGTATATCTACATAGCACCATGTCAGACCCCGGTTATACAGCACAGTATCCGAACCTCTTGACCCTGTCTGTATATATTCAGCTGATTAGCTGTGTGGAGGAGATTTTATCTCCAATAACTAGCAGGTGTATCAACTAACCTGGCTAATCGGTGCATGTACACACATTGTCTGCAGTGGGTGTCGGGAAACATCCATGTGCTTTTTATCCACACTAGCTTCTTTAAAATGTGGCAACTGTTGTTCAAGGTGTTGAATCAACTTTTGATTTTCTTTATTTTAGAAACGACTAAATTGTTAGACCTAGAATTAAGTTAAATCTAAATGAAACATATTATCGAGTCCACGCAAATGTCCCCCTTATTCCCAGTAATAGAACCCACTGCCTTAAAGCGACCCCAGCGGCAACATAGTTTATAAGGATTTACGCACTATTACTGACGGCTCTTTAACATAATACTTGCGTGATACGTGTTATGGCAATTTCACGCTTTGATGAGGTAAAATTGTCGGTTAAAATGTTGCAATTGTATCGGTATTGCAACAGCTTATGTAGCGCTTGTTAACAATGCATATAAATAAATATCACGTGCAGTCCATAATGTGGCGCCTCTGGGTTTGTAATGTGCTTTATATTACTCATCGGAGCAGCGCCGATTTCATTGCATATGGTCTGTTAGTAAACATGTTTACATTAAAGTTACATTCGCTCTAAACCCGAGCCAGTGTCGGTCTGCACACCCCGTTCTCTTGCTGGTTTTGCCCTGAGGCGCAGATCCGCCACTCCGGCCGGTGGGTGGAGATTACCGTGTAACTACACGGAGCTCACGGACGCGGCTCCCTCACATTTCTGCTTGTTGTTGTTTGCAAATCTTCGCACAAGAAGTAGCAGGCAAAGAGAAGCACGGATCTGTGTTTTTTGTAAGTACACAGTGTGCGTAACAAATCTGATTCCGACTCAGTCGTACTTTGGAAACTTTAGTTATCTCGGGGCTTGATCCGACATGCATAATTTAAAATAAAAGAACGATGAATTGAAATACGCAGCTATTTTGCTTGAGAACAAACCCAATATGTTCCCATGTTTAACGTGATACTTTATTTTCAAAAGGCAAATCAAAGCTTGATTGAAATTATTTCAAACTTCAGTCGGTTGCTTTTAACAAACATAATGATAAAAGTGGTTATATCTTTATAAAATGAATGTAACTAAAGTAGACGGTCAATGTCAGGCATCTTCTCAGTTCGCCGGGCGTTTTGCTCCCTGGACTCTGTAACACGTGGGTAGCTGCAGTCTGACAGCGATTGATGTTGCTTCAATGGATAAACCTATAATCACGGTGTTAGACATTGCAGCACCCGAGAATACTGCACAAAATTGATTGATGTATAGATTTAAGTACAATTAAGCTGCGGTCATTATGGACGCAGTGAAGGTACGCGGGAATATCCCCATAGTAGGTGCGGGAGTTAATGTTCAAGATACCTGTTAAAAGTTAAGCGTCTGCGGCTGCACAGGCGCAGAAGGTCAGGCTAACAGGTGTGTGTCTGTTTGTGTGCGCGGTGAGTAATGAAATTCCGGGCTTGGATTGTTCCACTGTGAGGAGGAAGTGGTGCCAGGGAAGGGGGCAGGGAGAAGGGCATCAAATATCTGTGCTGCCCATTGCACCAAATTGTTTTTATGTTTTATATAGTAATAATTATGTGAGTTATTCCGTTTGTATTAATATTAAATGGACACATGTAAATGAAATGGACATTAAAATGTAAAGTGTGGATAAGCTGAAGCCTTTTCAATTACAGCTGTGGTTTCCTGAGTGCATTTTCAGGTGATTGAGCATTCAGGTTTCTGGCACAAAAGCCTAAGATGATGGGCGGACTCTTGTAGCATCATGTAATAGCTGAGATTAATTCCTCAGGTTTCTGAGTCTGTGTCTCTTCATGCCCAGGCTAATTACACAGATAAGTTACTCTTGGCCGGAGCACCTGCCTAGAATCAATAACAAGTTTATTCAGTGGTTTTCTCCTGCTCACCCCCCCTCCCGGTGTGTGCGAGAGCAGGCCGGGGGTCCTGTTGGTGGCGACCCCCCCCCCCCCCCCCCCCCCCGCGCGACGGTCGTGCGTCAGCA
>JAODKE010000041.1:1165781-1178149 GCA_026779605.1 Mormyrus hasselquistii
GGGGGGGGGGGGGGGGGGGTGGGGGGGGGGGGGGGGGGTGGGGGGGGGGGGGGGGGGGGGGGGGGGGGGGGGGGGGGTGGTGAGGTAGAGCCGCGCTTAGGGGTGTGTGTGAGGCTGACGCTGGTTAGTAGGAGCCTGTCCTTCAGCCTGCTATGTGGCTTTGCCCTGGGCCTTCTGAATAATAGCAGTGTGTCCGCAAGGATGTGTCTCCAGTCAAACCTGTCACACACACTGCTGTCAAAAAAACTTCTGATTAATTCTAGAGAAAAAAGTCAAAGTGCTTTGTTTAGGGGTACAGCAGTAGGCTTCATCCTGGGAGGTAAACTTAGTGTTTTGGGACACAGACCAGTTCTCTTAGCTACTGTTCTGCATACTGATTGATGCATTTATGTGATTGGCTCATTTACTACATTCTTTTGTTCATTCTTGTTTGAAAATTTCAAGTCAGAGCGTAACTGTACCTGTGTCATACTTGTAATTCCTCACCAAACCACTGTGGTATGGATCCAGTTTTTATCGTTCTTCTGTTTTTTGCACAGTGGAGCAGCATCAGATTCAGAAGAGGACCTTCACTAAGTGGATCAATGCCCAGCTGTCCAAGGTAAGTCCAGTGGAAGCCCACCGGACGCTGCCAGGCAGAGCCCTCACTGCGGTCCATACCTCATTCATCCATTTTCCTGACGCTCACGGTGTGAGAGGTCACAGCCCATCACATCGCACACATATGCACATTGGAATCGTGGGAGGAAACCAGAGAGGCTTTAGCATGTGTGAGGTCACAGTTCGCTGTAGCAACACCCATCTACCTTCCATACCTGCCGATGGCCAGCAGATGGTCGTGGTTAGTGGTGGGGGGCGGCCAGGACTGGATTCGTCACCGTTACCACGCACAGTCACTCCCTTTAGACACACCAGTGTTTTCCCATAGGCTCTCAAAATGAAGTACCTGGAGAAAACCCAGACAAACCTGGGGCCAGCATTCGAATCCCCAGCCGGGAGGTGTGAGACACCCACACTGCCCACAGAGCCACTGCGTCACCCTCTGTGCTGCCAGCCTGGGATCCTGCTCCCCATTGGCACCGTTACCCTGTGTGCGTGTGGGGGGGGGCATTAATCTCTGTGGAGCACAGAGGCCCATTTATGTGCAGCTAGCCAGGATTACATGAGCGTTTGATCAGCTGCCCTGAAACTGGGTTTAATGTCACTGCACGACACTGCACGTCACTGCACGTCAGTCTCCTCTGGACTGAATCTGAGGTGCATGTGTCCTAGACTGTGCTTGATAGCAATTTGCTTCTGTTTTTGAGATTTAATTTGAGGTTAATTTGAGGGTAGTGATCAGTAATTTCATTAGACTGTGTGTCAATACAAAAGCCCATCAAAGAATGAATATTAATATGTATGTATGTATGTATGTGTGTGTGTGTGTGTGTGTGTGTGTGTGTGTGTGTGTGTGTGTGTGTGGATTTGCTCCTCTCTGCTGGCATCAGGCCTGTGGGTATGTCACCTGGGGCTGGAGTTTTTTTAAATCCCAGAAATCAGGGCATGTAGGTGGCGAGCCATGTGGGCAAGCCCCAGGCCCAGACAATGGCACTGATTAGGCGCTGTTCCACACCGACCAGCAAGATGGTACTAATCAGTCTGGAACTTTTTAAAAAAAAAAATATACATATCACTTCCAGCTGTAACAGCACCAGTGTGACTTCTGTTCTGAAACTTGACAGACTGATAAAATTATGTTTAAAAACGATTAGAATTAACTGTCATTTTTCTTTCAGCCTGTGGTGCTTTATTTTATATTTTTCAAAAGTGAAAGAAGCCAGTTTATTTAATGTTTGCAGTTAATAGAGCCGTAAGGGTTGAGTTCCTGTAGAGCCTGCTGTAGAGCCTGCTGTAGAGTCTGCTGGCAGCCCCTGAGATCAGGCCATGACTGTGCCCCCTGGCTGCTTCTGCCCCTCAGCGCAGCCCGCCCGCCGTGGTGCAGGACCTGTTCTCGGACCTCTGTGATGGGTCGCGGCTCCTGGACCTGCTGGAGGTGCTGAGCGGCCAGCGCATGGTGAGTGCCCAGAGCGGCGGAGGGGCTGGACTGGGCAGGCGTGGCGCTCAGTGCAGGGATGCGGGTTCGACGCTTTTAAAATCTGACTCCTGTATCCCATTGTCTCTATCACAGAAGCGAGAGAAAGGCGGAGGTGTCTTCAAGCACAGGGGTGACGTCGAGAGGGCTCTGAACTACTTAAAGAATAAATCAGTGGGTGCTGGGAGAGGGAGGGGCCTGTGAGGGAGGGGGCTGATGAGGGTGCCTCTGACTGGACAGCACGCTGGGGGTGGGAGTGGGCTGACGAGGGTGTGTCTGATTGCGCAGTGTGCTGGGAGTGGGTGAGGTTGAACAGTGTATATATGTTTTGGCTGTGTGCTGGGGTGGGCGTGGCTGATGAGGATGTGTCTGAGCTCGATGCTGGGGGTGGGTGTGACTTATGAGGGTGTGTCTCATTGGGCAGGATTCTGGGGGTGGGTGTGGCTGATGAGGGTGTGTGGCAGCGTCTCTCTGACAGGGGCAACTCTGCACACAGATCAGACTGCCGGACCTCAGCATTGCTGACATCATCGATGGGAAACCCTCCTCCATCCTCGGCCTGGTGTGGACCATCATCATGCATTGTCATGTGAGCATCTAGCTGGACAAGAACAATTAAGGGTTCTGCTGAAATGCTAAGCAGACGCAAAAATTACAGGAATTTTGTTTTTTTATCAAAGGGATTTTTCCTCTTTTTGTGAGCTTGGACCGGATGTGATAATACACTGGCTACATTAATGAAGAATCTTAATATTTTGTTCAACACAGTATAACTACCATACACTTTACTTCATTTTAATGACTTTTAGTGAGAATTTTACTATTTCCATCTGTTTTACCTGGAATGAAATGGTCTGTAATTTGAAAGTAAGAGTTTTCTTTAGAAAAATTTTCAAGCAATGGGTTTAGCATTGCTAATTAACCGGCTAACTCTGCTATCTTGTTTGTGCTGTATTATTCATTTCTAGCTTTTCTTCTGAGCATTATCTGTTTTGCAATGCATTATGGGGTGTTAGAAGCAGGCTGTTCCGGTACAGTACTGAGAAGTCAGGCACCGCTACAATATGGCTGATACCAGAAACAGAGCACTGTCCATTAATTAGGGAGCCATTTTGACCAGACATGATGACATCAGCATCTGTAATGTGCAAGTCTGTGACTCACTTTTTAGTTTGCATTCACTGGAACAGCAGTGTGTTTAGCTAGGATGTTTTGCAGTGCAGTTACAGACATGCAGGCCTATATCTTCATCATGCTGCTGTGTACATCTTATGGTGTTTTGGCACTTGGTTCAGAGAGACACATTTCTGAGGGGTTGTAGGTGTTGGTATATGTGTTAGCTGACTGGTGTTCTGTTCTGGACACCCAGATCGAGGAACTTGCCAGTACACTTTCCCTGGGAGCACGGCAGGCCTCTCCGGAGTACCTGGGAGCACAGCAGGCCTCTCCGGAGTCCCTGGCCAGTCTGGGTTCCCCCCTGCACATGCACTTCCGTGTCACAGCCAAGAAGACCCTGCTGCTGTGGGTTCAAGAGCAGTGCCACAGGTACAAGTCTCACACGCGCTCACAGTCACACTGTGACAGCACAGTAACACCTGGTATGACCTTGGTACTTGGTACAACAGGTAGATTGATGCAGTACTGGGTAACTTGTACGCAGCTGGTAATGTCCTCGGGGCGCAAGTGCTTGGCAGCTAGTTTATGATGAGCATGTCGGTCCAAAGTGTGATGAGTTTCCCCCGTTCTCAGGGCGGGCTGCGCCATCAGCGTTTCGGACTTCAGCTCCAGCTGGAGGAATGGCGTGCCGTTCCTGGCCATTCTCCACGCGCTGCAGCCCGGCCTGGTGGACCTGTCCAAGGCCACCACCAGAACTAACCAGCAGAATCTGGAGGAGGCTTTCCAGATGGCTGAGAAGATGATGCACATTCCCAGACTGCTGGAGCCAAGGGGTGAGTGAGCTGGAGCATCCAGGCTGGAATCATGGAGAACCAGAGTGTGCCATTGGCTGGGGTTGCAGGGGGTGTGTCCACCATTCACCATTGGCTGGGGCTGCAGGGGGTGTGTCCACCATTCACAATTGGCTGGGGCTGCAGGGGGTGTGTCCACCATTCACCATTGGCTGGGGCTGCAGGGGGTGTGTCCACCATTCACCATTGGCTGGGGCTGCAGGGGGTGTGTCCGCCGCTCACTGGGTCAGATGAAGGTCGCCCAACTTCTATTGACATTTACTTTTCACTTCTGCAGATGTGGATATCAAAGAACCAGATGAGAAGTCTATAATGACCTATGTGGCTCAGTTCCTGCTGTATGCCAGAGAGCTGCCTGTCACTGACGGGGAGCTGATGGTGAGTCTGGCCCCTGGTGGCTGGTGTTGGTTTCACAGTTATGTCGTACATCCAACTGCAGTTGCACCGTTGTGTGCCTCCTGTTTCTGCTGCCCCCTGGTGGCTGAGTACAGGGGCTGTCACTGCTGCCCTCAGCGTCTCTCTCCTGGCTGCCTTCACCCCCCTGCTGCCTGTGGCTGCCCCCCCCCCCTCTGCCAGGTGCACTATGAGGGGCCCCCGTTAGCCTTGGGATGCCTGCCACTCACTCGCACTGTGACGTGTGCACCTCTCCCCCCCCCCGGCATTGTTGTGACACCTTTCTTCATAAAATGTGTGGATTGCAGTGAGACAGGAGGGTGAGACGAGGCATTACAGTCTAAGTATTTCAGTATTGAATTACAGAGAAGAAACACCTATCAGTCTACAACATGCTTTACGTTAGACAGACAGAATGAAGAGCAGAAGGTCCTGCTTCTTCACTCCCTGGGTATAAGCCTGGCATCAGGCTGTGTGCAGGCCGCTGGCTGTGCTCTGCCCGGTGCGTATACATGCATGGCCTCTGTTTTGTTAAATCAGCTGCGACCTGAATTACAGAGGAAGGGAAAGCAGGACGGGGTTTGCATCACAGGAAGGGTGCAGCTGCAGGGTCCCGCAGGGTGTCCTGGGGGAAAACAACATTTAGTCTTACACAATGATTGGCAGTTGGCTTTGCCCCGCCCCCAGTATTCTGGATAACGCAGCACAATAGCCGCATGTTAAAACAAGAACAATCCATCAAACAAATTTGGCAGAAGAATGTTTTACGCAAACTGGTTACATTCGTGGAAATGACTTAAGGCAGGAAACACCCTCTCTAAAATGTGGCCAAAACACACAATGAATTTTTGTTTCTAGTTGTTATTTAGATGAATATTTGACAGAATAAGCAAGTTAAATAGGGTTACATTGATTTTTATATGGAATATTTAGTGGGAGTTGCATACTGCTTCCTTTTTGTGTAAAACGTAGCTTCTCGCACAGTAGTCTGGTCCTGAACATAAACCGAGGATGAGAGGATTTTATTATTAAGAGGAAAAGAGGAGACATTCCTTCAGCCTGTATTGATTGGAATATTTCTGGCAGAAATTCTCTGCCCCCTCTGACTTGCGGAGTTTTTGGTGGGTCACGATAATATTTATGTTTATAAGATTCGAGTGCCGATTAATGCTGATATCCTTTGACTTTCTGTGAATCGATGATGATTTTTCTTTCCCGTGTCATCGTGATTATGCTGCGTGCCTTCTTCCAGAGGTTTTTCCCCTGCGGTTCCTGGGTTCTCTCTCTCTCTCTGAAAGGTCCCATCTTGGGCTCTGCCCTCGTTTCCACTCAGCTGCCTGTTGTTCCTAAAGCTCACTACATTTGCCTCTTAAGCTTACAAAATATCATGGTGGAACGATATATGAGCTTATATACAACATGGAGTGAGCAGACCTGGTAAAAAAATTTTTTTTAAGGTGGGGCACATGAGATAATTCATATCACATAATTCATACACATTGTCCATCATTAACATTAGCCAATGATATGTTTGTAATTGGTGACTGACAGGGGAGAAGACACACTGAAAGCCAATCAGATTTTCAGCTGTCCCCATGGGCCCACCCCTCTATATGCTCTTGCAGAGAATGGGAGCAGGCCTGACGACCAGGTCTGACTTCAAAGGGTTTTGTCTGTAATGGCGCTAATGAATGTGAATAACACCACCTATATGGTTACTGCCTGTGGAGAGCGGTCATTAAAAGCTGGGTGTATTTGCATACTGATGGTGTTGTTTCATTTAAATCGTCCCAGTGACTTTGGTGTGGGATACGCCTTAGTTCTGTGCTTCTCTTGTTTAATTTTCTCTTGAAGACATCCAGAATAAACGTGACTTGTGACGCTGGTCCTTAGAGCCTGTGGCCCCAGTTGCCCTGTCTTTGGCCATGGTGCTATTTAAATAATGTTCCTCTCAGCTTATAGGGAGATCCTGCTGTCTGTCATGTTCAGACACTCCCCTATTCCATAGGCCTCAACCAGTCAGGCCCAGGATGTTACCCTTCGGCTGCTGCAAGCCCACCAGGAGCTGCTGGACACCTGGGCTTCTACTGAGGGTTTGTGCTATGCAGAGAGATACCAGGTAAGGGGTGTGGGTGCTTTGGTGGGATCTGAAGAAGACAAGGATCATTCTTGTGGGAACACGTATTCTATGTGTGTCTGCTTCTCAGGCATTCCAGGAGTTTGTGGTCTCCGTAACAGAGAGGCAGCTACCTGCCGTCTGTCAGACCTCTGTGCGCAGCGTTGAGCAGCAGGCCCTGAGGAAGGCCTGGGATGCGCTGGCTGAGAAGGTGAGATGTTTCCTCAGGCCTGAAGCTTGGCCGTCTCCAGCCTCTGCCATACAGTGTTAATCTCTTCAGTGTTTTATGCCGAGTCATAGACTTGCATGTCATGCGGTGCCAGTCAAAAGTTTAGACACGCCAAACCGCCTGCAAAGGAGAGTGATAGAGTTGTATCACATGATCTGGCCACCTGACCTAAACACATAATAGAAATGCTTTTGGAGGAGTTTGACTAGAAAGTGTTGGAGAAGTGGCCAAATAGTGCTCAGCATACATGAGGGACTTTTTTCAAGACGGCATAAACTGTACACAGTGTGTGACCCTGGTATAACTGGGTCCCCCTTCAGATGGAGCATTGTAAGGCGGAGCTAGAGCTCGGTCTCCCCGCCCCTCTGGACGTGGTTGGCCGATGGCTGCGGCAGATGGAAGGGGTGTTGGCTGAGGAGGGCGATGACATCACTGATCATGCCCAGGCTGCCAAGAACGCTAAAGACAAGCAGGGTCTCTTAAAGGTTTCATCACAAATTTCTCACGTTTCCCCCTCTCAAGTGTCAGCATTAATAAAACCAGCAGGAGCCCTAATCTCTCTTCTGCCTGACCTTTGCCAAGGCCTCCATGAAGCAGATCAATCATCACCTGCATGTACTGCAGGCCTTCTGCAATGCTGACCAGTATGGGGCTTTTCTGGTACCAGTACACAAACTTGATGAGATGAGGAGACGGTAGGTAGTAGATCAGCCTGTAAGCATGACTTCAGGAGCCCGGCCTTGCCGCTGCCTCCTCCGCCCACAGGTGCCTAAACTCAGGGACGACTCTTGACAGGTTCACCAGCATACAAGTTACAACCAAGTACCGCCGGGTGCAGCTGGAATACCAGGAGCGCCGGCACACTGTTCTGGAGCTACTGAGCCAGCTAAAGGGGAAGCTGAGCTCCTGGGCTGGACCCTACAGCTCCCAGGAGGACGTGAGGGTCCTGCTTCAGGACTGGCATGTAAGTGGCCAGGGAGAGCAACGACGCAGGGACTGGTACTTTAGGATCCATGATTGGAGGAGGGTTAAATTGTTGAGGGGAGAGAGATTCTGATTGGAAGAGGTTCAGACTTGAGTGTGAAGAAGGTTCTGGAGTTGGGAGGAGGGACTAGGGCTCTGTTCCATCACTCAGTGGAATAAAGCAACTAAAGCTGACACAGAATAGATTAAAACCACAACCCTAACCCCAACCCTACCTTTAGCGCTACCTTGTCAATACAGGTTGTTTATTAAAAGACTTATTATTGTGCCTTCTAGTGCATTTCAGCTTAATGCTTTTATTTCAACCTATTACTTTTGTGCTTTTTGAACTTGTAAGTATGTCCTGGATTAGATCATAAATGAAATTATTTAATGTTAACAAAAATGGGTATGAGAACACTGAAGATGGGAATGTCTGCCTGCCCCAGGGCGCAGTGGAGAAGCAGGGCCTGATCTCCCAACTGGAGGCTGCACTGCGGCAGCTCAAGAACATCTCCAGCAACTACACCAGCAGAATAGTTCTGGGTGAGTGAGAGAGTGTGTCTGTGTATCTATGTGTGTGTCTGTGTGTGCGTGTGTGTCTGTGTATCTATGTGTGTGTGTGTGTCTGTGTATCTATGTGTGCGTGTCTGTGTGTGTGCGTCTGCAGGATTCTGTGGGGATCAGTGCTGGCTGTTTGCCTCTCACAGGCCGGGCTCCGAGTGTCCTGCAGCACGTCCAGCAGGAAGGTGCCCACATCACCAATACTGATACAGGCCCAGTCCCCTAGCGTTTCTGCATGAGTCATTGGACCTCGTGTCTCTGTATAATATCACATCTGTTTTGGTGATTAAAATTCGCACACTTCTCATATAACGGGCCCTGTGATTCACCTTCTTTAAAAAATGCAGCTTATAAATTATTTGTGGTCCTCTCTGTTGGGTGCTTTTGGGTAGCGCTTGCTAGCCTTACGCCTGCTAGCTTAGTCCCTGTAGTGGGAGTTTTTACAAATCCCCCGTAAAGTTCCGATCTGCAGGCAGTGGAGCCTCGTTATGTTTGTACCTTGGTCACAGCCTCATTTTTGTGGATGAGGAGTCTGTGAGATGATCATGGGAGGGAAAGTCTGATTTTGCTTTGCCACATGACACACCCCCTGCAGATGCTTTATCAGACCCCTTGCTGCCCTAAGTGTGGGGAACCATTTCATTCTTGTTCCGCTCTCTCAACCCGAGGCAGAAACTCGGAATGAACCTCAGCGCTGCTCCTTCTCTAACCTCCCTGCATGTGTCCCTCTAGCTGAGGACGCCCAGCGAGTCAGTCGTCGGGTGAAGGAGCTCCAGGATGAGAGCTTTGCTGTGGTGGAGGCAGCGAGAGCAGCAGGGGGCGCCATGGAGCGTGTGCGATCCACCTGGGATTCCTACTGTGAGGGCCTCAGCTCCCTGCAGGCCTGGTTGGACCATAGCCAGACAGCAGAGGTACGCGTCAGGCAGCTCTGGTGGGCGGAAAATGCAGCCATTACGCTGAAGGATTACACAATTTGTTATTTCCAGGTAGCTGATCTTCTAGCAGGTTCCCACAGGGAGTTTCTCTGCTGTAGTCATCAGTATAAGTTAACGCAACAACTGCCAAGGAGTTTGTTTGATTTAATTATAAGCTTTTAATTTTGGATTTGGGCTTTGATAAAGTAGAATGACAGAAGAATGATGTAAATAAAATAGCGACTGGGTAACTCAGGGCGACGCGCTGCAGCCTCAGACCTCCGTGGTGGGAGGTACCGCACTGGGTAACTCAGGACGACGCGCTGCAGCCTCAGACCTCCGTGGAGGGAGGTACCACACTGGATAACTCAGGGCGACGCGCTGCAGCCTCAGACCTTGTGGTGAGAGGTACTGCACTGGGTAACTCAGGGCGACGCGCTGCAGCCTCAGACTCGTGGTGGGAGGTACCGCACTGGGTAACTCAGGGCAACGCGCTGCAGCCTCAGACCTCCGTGGAGGGAGGTACCGCACTGGGTAACTCAGGGCGATGCGCTGCAGCCTCAGACCCGTGGTGGGAGGTACCGCACTGGGTAACTCAGGGCGACGCGCTGCAGCCTCAGACCTCTGTGGTGGGAGGTACCGCACTGGGTAACTCAGGGCGACACGCTGCAGCCTCAGACTCGTGGCGGGAGGTACCGCACTGGGTAACTCAGGGCGACGCGCTGCAGCCTCACCTCCGTGGTGGGAGGTACCGCACTGGGTAACTCAGGGCGACGCGCTGTAGCCTCAGACCTCCATGGTGGGAGGTACCGCACGGAGTATATTAATATAGCATATTTAAACTTTTAGTTGATCTAATTAACTTGTAGTTAAAACAGTAAAGGGCCGAGTATAATAAAACACTAAATTAACAGTTGCGTTAAAACAGAACTTTTTGGGGAAAAAAGTGGAAAATGTCCTCCTGGCCCCGACTGGCGACTGAGCAAAGCTCAGGAATAACTGTCCCTTCCGACTGTTACCTACGTTAGATAATATTACCCCGTGAGTGTTTGATGCGAAGGTACGCAGACAGAAACGCCGCTCATGCGACACCTGCAGCTATCGACAACATATCAACTCATATAGACTGAGAAAAAAATTAAATTAAAGTTAAAAACCACCCACGTAACCGTACTATCACACAAACACTCTAATATACTTCAAGATAATTCCAGTCAACCGCTTCAACAGGCGCACAACACAACACAAGTGCACACAGCGTCTACTGCACTCTCGCACAGTGCCGAAATCCCAGCAGCTTCTACAGCAATCCCAGCAGCTGAGTACAGTTACAGGTCTTTATTGTGCACGGCTAATAAAGACCTTGATCTTGAATCTGGTCCTAAGACATCTGTGCTGTGGCCTCCAGGTGGCAGCCGCATGCCTGGAGGACTGGGGGTCCCAGCAGGCTCGCCTAATTGAGGAGGCCCGCGTCCTGATGGGGGTGACGCAGGCGCAGTGCAGCAGTGCCCTGGCGGAGGAGCTGCGGCGGGTGGAGGCGCAAAGGGTCACCGTGGCGACGAGGGCCCACCCTGTAAGGCTCCCAGCTCGCAGTGCCTGCCTCTGATTCAGTGCAGGCCTCCGGGAGTACAGCTCACTCAGGAGGGAGACCTCACTGCGCGCTGATGGGAAATGATCGTTCCCGGGTGTGTCGTGCGAGTTCCTGTGGGAAACAATAACAGGATTCTGTGATTATTGGGGATGAAAAAAAACATGAGTCACTGCCTCTTATTATTGTTTATGATTAATCTTTCTTTTTGAGTTTTGGATGTGCAATAAATATTTCAGTCTCCTGCCTCCTGCCATACAGTAGTGATCTCTGGCGTTCATTCGGATCCCGGTAATTACCTCCCTCCTCCTGCTCCCAGGTGATGTCCCCTCCATTGGCGAGCCCCCAGGCCATCCAGAGCCTCGTCCACAAGGCCACGGACCTGCTGAAGGAACCCCTGGAGGTGTCTGCTGCTCCGCTGCGCACCTACAGGAAAAGGCTGCAGGCATGGAGTTACCAAGCATACTTAGCTGAAGCGCACACAGCTTATCAGGGTTGCCTTAGGGATGGTTAGCATTAGCCTTAGCAGGAATGAGAGTTTGCATTTGTGAAGTCTGCACTTACCATTAGCAGCAAAGCTAATAACTGCTACAATTAATAAAATTGGCTTAAGTAGCTGCAGAAGGTTGCCTGGACAGAAGATGCATCCGGCATGACACTCACACGTTCAGACTCTTACAATCTCGCAAGAAATCTTACGGCAAATTTATATTATTCCATTATAAACGTAAAATGAGCTACATCAAAAGCATTGGGACACTGTGCAAACCCTACAGACTGTTTCCAAGACAATACAACTGTGACGTGCATATAAATGCCTGTGGAGACTTGTCTCAAACTGGAAATCTCACTTCAGCCAGTTGACCGAACTTTGTGACCCGGTAACAGCTGCTTGACGGTGATTACCGTTAAGAGCAGGACACTTTCCTCAGTCAAGATTAAATTCAAGAAAGAGTTTGATTGGTAAGGGACTCGGATGGAGAATGTGGAATACTGACATCCATCCATTATGGATAGAATGCCATCCATTCTGCCCTCTGCTGGGACATGCCAGTACTGCAGCTGTGTGATTCTGATTACAATATGTTGGGGATCAGGGCAAAGCCTGATTTTGGGGTTTCTGCTTGGTCAGACCCTTTGCTGCCCTGCCCTGCCCCCACTGAGAGAGGAACCATTTTTATTCTTTACCCATAACTGTACAGGTAAAAAACACAGTGCTGTTCGTTACATTCCTCCATGCACCTCTCTCCTGTAACCCTCCAGCTGAGGACTTACAGTGGTCAAATTCAAATTTATATAAATAATTTTCTGTAAAAAAAAAAAAAAACAATAAAAATTTTCGGCCCATTGGTGCCAATAACACTGGTGTTTATGTCTTTGACCTTTTCTCCTATAAACAAACTACATTTAATGTAGTGTTTCAAGTGCCTAGAGCAGTGTCCTCAGCCTCTGCGTTCTCCACATGCTATACACTGCATTATCTTAGAGCAGTGTCCTCAGCCTCTGCGTTCTCCACATGCTATACACTGCATTATCTTAGAGCAGTGTCCTCAGCCTCTG
>JAODKE010000041.1:1185029-1196603 GCA_026779605.1 Mormyrus hasselquistii
TGAATAGCAGTGAGATGGATAATGAGGACGTGTATTCTGATGAATAGCAGTGAGATGGATAATGAGGACGTGTATTCTGATGAATAGCAGTGAGATGGATAATGAGGACGTGTATTCCGATGAGTTCTGATAAGTGTGCTGATATCTGTAAAGGAGACGCTGAGCGTCCTGCCTTCTGTGTTGATGATTATAATGAGGGTTAATGGTGTTTGTATGAGATTTTTGTTAATATGGGTAGGTTCCCCTAAGGCTGCTGGGGAGCACGGAGATGCCTGACACACAGACCCATCTCGGTTCTTCTGATCAGGTACCAAAGGTCCAGGAGCACCTTCCGGACCCAGCTGGACTTCAATGACCAGAGGCTCCGAGGTCTGTTCCTCAGCAGCCCTGTGACCAGCGCCGGCCGACAGAGCCTCCTCCTCCAGCTCCAGGTGCATTGTCGGCCTTGTCTGCTGTACTCCTGTTTCTCATAGATATATTTATTGGATGATTCATCATCATGTCGTTATGTAGAATCGCCCATGAACAATGAAAATCTGTATGCTTTCTCCACCAGGACATAACGAGATATATAAAATAAAATATCATTTGTTCTCCAATTTAGAGTCTGATTTCTTAGCCACAAAACTATTTGATTTAAAAACAAAAATATGTCTCAAACTACCTGCTTTATAGCCTGGTTATCATCCAGTGCCCTATTACTCTGCTGGGAAAATACGGCTTATTAAGGTTATTAATGTGGTTTTCAAGTTTCATTTGTCACATGCACAAATATACACTGTACATCTGTGCAGTGAAATGCCTTTTCACCCGCTTCCAACAAAAGGAAACAAAGTAACATAAAGATGATTACGTCCCTTTACAGGTTCCACCGTACATTTAACGACATCAGTGTTCCCATGTGTTTCTTTAAGGAATCCGCATGTTAATGCCTCAATCCGCATGTTAATGCCTCAATCCTCATGTTAATGCCTCAATCCTCATGTTAATGCCTCAATCCGCATGTTAATTCTTTAATTCCTTTATCTGACATTTGCCTTATGACTTTTCCTGTGATTTTGATTTTTTTCCTTACTTGTTTTTAACAGTTGCCTACTGAGCTGGATTTAAAGGCCTGTAATATAATGTTCCTCTGTGTGTGTCACCTCAGAAGTTCTGAATACTTTCACTGCAGGCTCTGAAACAGGACACAGAGGCCTTGTGGTTCGAGTATGAACTCCAGTGCTCCCAGCTTAATACTGCACAGTACAGTGTGGAGGCGGATTGGACTGAGCCTATTCAGCAGTGGAGAGAACAGCAGATCAAAATCCAGAGGAGGTACGATTATCAGTAAATGCCAGAGATGGGGGGTATTATCAGGCAAGTGTCAGGTGTCAGTCTTTATAGCAACCAGCAGGGGGAGTCCTATCCTCATTCTGCCTGTAGAGCGTATCGGCCTGACTTTGGGCAGCTATAATCGGACAGGGAAAGCTTACAGCCCACTGGGATCTACCCATTGCCATTCAGGATGGAGTCACTGAGCTTGGCTGCCGGGCTGATCGAGCCCACGGAAAAGCAGATGGCCCTGATCTCTGAGCGACTGGACGTCTTCGTGGGGGAACCCTGGGAAATGTCCTCTTTCACCTGGATGGACCTACAGAAGGAGATTAAGGTACCATCAGGAATCAGGAATGCCCTGCAAAGCACTCCGCTCTTAGTTATTATCATTACTGGTGAAATATGTCCCATATCAGTCAGCTAATCGCCCTTCTGCTGCTGCCCGACTAAGGATTAGGGGTGTAATGGTATAGCTGACCCACAGTGCGGTTTGTGTCGCCACGGTAACAGCACGATTTTGGTACCGTTATATTTAAGAACATCTCCATTAAATGAACTCTTTCGTTTTCTATATAACTACTGTCCATTCAGAAAAATGGCAACAGGAATAACTAGGGCCTAGTTTATGTCTCTACTGTATTAAGGAGAGAAAAACATTACAATAAAATGTTATTATTTTATTTGACAAGAATATGTATGAAGTTAAGCATTTAACTGTTAAAGAGTAGCCACAGGCAATCGCAGCACAGTAAGTGTAACTAGATAATCAATGTTACAAACTCCACAGGCCAAGAGAGCGCAGAATGTTTCTGATGCAGCTGATGCATATAAAGGGGGCAAAAACATGTGGCGATTAGCGTCATTTAAAAAAAGAAGATGGAGGCGCTTTTACAAATGAAACATTCCCGCTGCTTGTGGGCAGTGCTGGCTTGATGGTTAGGGATGCGCACTTGTACTTGTAAGATTGTAGGTTCAGATCCCCAACCAGCAAGGCACCACTGAGGAATTAGCAAGGTATCGCCCCCAAGCACTGCTCCCCGGGTGCTGAATTAGCTGCTCCCTGCTATGTCACGACGTCACATATGAGTTAAATGCAGAGGACACATTTCATTGTGTGCTGTTTCGTGTCAACACTGATCACCAAATTCTAATAATAGCACAGACAAGGAAACCAACAGTTTACATACTGTATAGGTTACATTCTAACAAAATGCAAACATGATATTTCTAATTAACACAAACGGCAGCTGACCAACCCCAGGTCATCACATTATGTCAGCCAACTGTTGGCAGCGGGTGGGATTATCGCTCACATAACATCGTATTGCTGAAACGACGTCGATTACATTTGAAATCTGCGGCCGCCTTTAGTAAGGAGGCGGATAATTTATGGTATCTGCTGTTGTATAATATTTAAAGCCCAGTTTTTTAGATCTATCTTTTTTGGAACAAACACCGTCTTATATTCACACTAAAATGTATAGGAAAATAACAGACATATCGTAAAAACAACAGAGATATCGTAAAAATAACAGGCATATCGTAAAAATAACAGACTCATATCGTAATACCGTGGTTCACATGTGCGTAATGAACCACTGGGGCTGTACCGAACAATGCGATAATATACCATGTGCCCTTACACCCCTACTAAGGATGCACCCAGCATTTAATAGTATTGACCAAATTTGATGTTGGATTTCTAGCAGTCAGAATTCTGTGGGTTGCTGATAAACTTCTTGCTACAAAATGTGCACCACTGCCGGGTTTCCTTATCGAGACTCTTTTGAAACCCTGAAAAGGAACTAGAGGAAAATATTCGGCACCAGATGGACCGCCTGCTGAACCTGGACAATGAGGAGGGTCCGGTTCTGGGCCAGCTGGACCCGACTGACCGGCGAGCTCTAAGCCACTTGTCTGAGGAGTGCAGGCAGGGATTGGGCCGGCTGAGAGGGCAGCTGGGCCGGCTGGATTTAGCCGGCCAGGCCCTGCACCGCTTTCTCCAGTCCCTGCAGAGCGCAGACCGCCAGATCCTGGAGGCACAGGGTGCGGCCTCGCCCCATGAATGTCGCTCTCGGCTGGCGGGGGTCCGCCACAGTGTGCGCAGCATCGGGGACGAGGCGTCGGAGGTGGACTGCGCCCTGGAGGGGGCTCGGGTGTCGCTGGTCCAGAACGGTGTGCCGCTGTCCTGCGAGGAGCTGGTGGCGGCCATGGTGCAGAAGCTGGAGGAGGCCGACGCTCACTCGGCCCAGGAGCTGCGTGGCCCCCAGGGGGAGTGGGAGAGCCATGCTCTGCAGCCCGGGAAGACTGCCCTGCGGGGCATGCTGCTGGACATCCGGCAGGCAGCAGGAAGGGAGCCCCTGACAGAGCTCACCCTGCCTGCTGTGCAGCAGAGGTATTTGTCTTAGCAGATATTACAGATGTTTGGGTCTGACGTGATGTTAAAGCCTGACATTGTGTACATGGCTGTGATACGGATGGCGGGCATCGCCCCCCACTGACATCACAGTTTAGCTTCGCCAGCCCGGTTTTTATTTAACATCAAAGACTAGCCTGATGCCTCTTCTCATTCCCTGAATGTTCTTATGTTGGACTTTTGGAGCTTGAATTGTATTATCAGGTTCTTATTTTATTAATAGTTGTTGTGTAGCTCCTACTCCAATCCTGCTTTCTCTCATACTGGTTCATTCGTTGGAAAACTAGCAGCACTTGTGCCTGGCCCCCCTGCTCAACCGCATGCATGCTTATAATGTCCTGTTTGGCAACTGGAACAGTGGCATCTGCTAAATATGTAAAAAAAAAAAAAAATGCACATAAATGATATCCATTTGTCCCCCTGACTTCACTCTGCCCCCTGTTGGCAGGATGCGTGCACTGACCAACCTGGAGATCCAACTGTCTAAGCACCGGCTAGATATCCACAGGCTGCAGGTCATGTTCGCACAGCTGAGCCCTGAAGATGGGGGCAGTACAGTGGAGGAGCTGGAGAAGCACTGGAAGGAGGCACACCGAGCTGTGGCTGACCAGTGAGCCAGGCAGCTGGGGTGGGAGGGCTAACTGGGGCCATTGGATGCCTTGGGGGAGTATAGTGGGTGGTTTGATGGTCTGGGAACTGGTCATGTGGACAAAGGAAGTGATCCTTGATATTAGGCGTTTAACCAGAATAGTTCCAGTAAATGTCCAGCAGCATCTAATAACTTTGATGAGAGACTGGGAAGTAGCCTGGGAATCTGCACCGTCCTGCAGATCACTGCAATGTCCACTGTATCCTTCACAGCAAAGTCCACTGTCAGACGCTTTCTCAGCTGATGAAGAAATTGCAGCGCTGTCGCAGTCAGCTTGATGGTGCCCTGCAGAGAGCTGAGCAGGCTGTGAGTGAGCGTGTGTCCTACATGGGCAAGGAGAACCTGCAACGCTGCATCACCAGGGTATGGCATCCCGGAAACACAATCACACGCTTGCAGCTCTGCAGCTTTTTTCACGAAACTCCACTAGGGAGAAACCACTGCATTACGAGTTCCCAGGCATAATGTGCCAGCATGTGTAAGGACAACAGTGTTTTCTTGTTCATTTCAACCAGGCCTCTTAAATGCAATAGCAGTAGTGCTGTCTCAAATGATTGTTCGGCCGATTATTTTTTCAATTATTCAACTAATCTCACAACTAATTTTTTCGATTGATCTGATGATAAATTTATTGATAAGCAATTATTTTCAAGTGAGTCATTTAATACAACAATTCACCCTCTGCCCCACACACACAAATCTGAAATTCTCATTAACATTTCAGTTTATTAAAACATTTCTGAAACATTAGAGCATTATCAACAAAACAAGCAAATCTTAAGATATTGTCCGTGAAGGGCAGCCACCTGTAGAGGCGCCCAGGGAGCTGGGGGTTAAGGGCCTTGCTTAAGGACCCGCAGTTTGAACCTGCGACCTTGTGATTACGGCTCACAGGCTTAGCCCACTGAGCCACATGCTGCCCCCCCTTCTTGCCACATGTTTCTCCTGAGACTCCAGAGTTCCTTTCTATTGCTAGTATTTCCTTTTTGCAGGGTGGTAGGAGATGTCTCATTAATATTTATGAGACAAGTGCTACATGATTGGCCAATGCATGCCTTGCAAAACAGTGTGACACTGCTGGCGCTGGCAATATTAGACAAAACTATATCGGACTTCAGTCTATAATTGATATAGTTTTAGCGGTGCCAGCAGTGAAACAACCAGCCAGCTTATTATTGGAATAACTTTGTATTTTAAATGAAAACCATGCCGCAGGTCCAATAAATAAAATATTCTAGCTCTCCAGTGGCAAAGAGATCATGAGGTGGACAGTAAAGTTCAGTTATTAGCAGACTGTTTCATTGCGCGATTCTTAAAAGGACAGCATTAACATGCTCCCATGGGGATCAGGTACTTTCACTTACAATGTTTAGCTTGTCACTTGCAGTTACAAATACATTTACATACCTTCACACAACTTATCTTCACTAAAATTCCACATCGACACATCATTTTTATCATCCACATAGTCGATTAAGTTGAATAATCGTCCCAGCCCTAAATAGCAGTGTAATTAATATGCAGATCAGTTTGTGGATGAGTAATCTGCATAAAGCCGGTGGGCAGGTTACTCATCGTGCTGAAGTATGACTGTCTTTGGGTGTAGGAATGCGTGTTCGTCTGACTGACCACGTACACATACTTACTCAGCTCCAGGGGATGCAGCAGACACTGAGTGGGCTCAGCGAGGGGGTCCAGGAGTTACGGGGGCTGTGCAGACAGCTGCAGTCTCAGCTGCGGACGATCCCAGCATGCACGGAGGCACCCTTCGAGGCTGAAGCGGACATGCTGGTGGACCGCTGGCTGGACGTGAGTTTGGGGCCTTTCACACACCAAGCTGCCTGATCCGGGATGTCAGCTCCGGGTACAGTGTTTCTGACAAGCATTTGTAAGCGTGGAGGTCACCTGCTCCACCGTGCTCGGTGCTCAGTTTCTGCTGCTCCACCAGTTTCTCCCAGTATAATGTATTCCTTGACCTCCTGTCAGTTAAAGAAAACTGGGGCTTTCATGTTTGACACGACTACAGCTCTATAAGGAAATTGGTCCAAACTGATGCATCAGGGTGTGAAGTGAGTATCTAATAGCTATAGTGTGTTGAGTTCAGGCTCTGACAGGTCCCTTGTGGTGCTATGGGTAGGTATAATTGGCTTTTTCCCATGATCCTATTGTTGAGCTGGACCCTGCTGCTTGTGTAAGCTGGTGTTCTGGCGACACAGACACTTGGTTCTGTGTTCTGTGACTCAGTTCTGTGGTAAAGTGTCGTTGGTTATTCTGTCCCTTCACTCAGGTGACGGAGAAGACGGACGTCCACTTGGACGGCCTGCAGACAGGGCTGGTGCTGTGGCAGAAGCTGCAGGAGCTGGGCGGGGAAGTTCATAGCTGGACTGAGAGTCAATTGGCCACGTTCACCGGGGGGAGCCGCTTCCAGAGCCAGCAGGAGGTCGCCGCCCTGCTGGTGAGGGTCTCACCTCTGGTGATTGGCTGCCTGTCCATCTGTGTCTCTTATTTGATTGGGGCACTGTGGATATGCATGTAATGTCCAATTATCGTACATGTGCCCCTGTTCCATTTAAAGAAAACTGTATCTAGTTATGTCACGTCTCACACTTTCTCATCTTTAATACTCATTATCTAAAGGGAAATGGTACACGGGCAGTAAGTATTCCACAAATATAATACTTATAAGATCAATAATATAGGGAAATTTCCCCCTTGGGAGATCAATAAAGTCCTCTCTCCTCCTGTTCTCTCCTCCCCTCCTGTCCTCTCCTCTCCTCTTGTCCTCTCTCCTCCTCTCGTCTCCTCTTGTCCTCTCTCCTCCTCTCCTCTCCTCCTGTCCTCTCCTCTCTCCTCCTCTCCTCCTGTCCTCTCTCCTCCTGTCCTCTCCTCTCCTCCGGTGAACTCCTATGCTGTCCTCTCCATCAATGCAGCCTATCAAGTATTCTGATTATCTCTGAACTTTACCTTTTATGAATTGGAGGTATTATCACTGATTTCTTGAATTTCTAGAATTTGATTTTAACCCAGAAGAGCAGCTCTTGTGTCTGGTGGGGTATGATGTTTTTTTTTTTTTTTATCAAAGTAACAGCCAGCGGCTGGACCACGGCCTGCTCGGAGGTGTTCTAGGAAAGCTAAGGTGATTGCTTTTGATTGGTGTGAGCATAGTTGACAGCCTTTTTTGGTGCTTTCCTCTCTGCCGCCCCATTAAGGAGGAAATCCAGGTCCAGGAGGAGAAGCTCGAGCACCTCCACAGGAGATCCTTTGAGATAATGGAGCTCTTGCAGAGCTCAGAGACGCCCCTAGAGCTGCAGGTGAGAGCGCGTGGAAGTGGAGGGAAATGTGTGAATTATTGCGTGTGGGGGTGGGTTAGTGTGGAGCCCGGCGACGGTGGAAGCAGGTGAGGTGGGAAAGGTAAGTGTGACAAATCACCCGGTGACATGTGAGAACTGGGGTATGATAGCAGGAACACTGACGTTCAGGGGAGGTGAGCACCCGCCCTGTGGGGGACAGTTAGTTTGGACACGGCTTCCAGATTCAAAGGGGTATGTAGCTCAGCAGGTTGGAGATGTGCGCCTGCAGCTGGAAGGTCATGGGTTCAAATCTCGTGACCAGCAGGGTGATCACATCACCACATGCCCCTTAACCCTAATTGTGCTCTGTCCCGCAAGCTCTGCCCCCACCTGCATGTTTATGATTTAATGGAGTGCACAGTGGGGTATGAGGAAGCCCCCCCCCAACGCAGGATGTCTTCTACGGAAATGATCCTGAATCTGCCCTCAGGTTCTGGAGACCCAGCTGAGGAAGAGGATGACGCAGGTGAAGGAGCTCTTCATCTCTAGCTGCGATACTCTGCAGGGTGCAGCCGTCAGGCTGGTGGGGTGTCACACTCCCTCTCTCACGGTCCGGTCTCCTCTGCACGTGCTCAGCGTGGCCCCGCAGATCCAGGTACTTGCACCATATTACAAATGCTCTGTCCCAGAAGACACAGGGCTCTGTTCAGCCTGGTATTTCATGTGGGTTTCTGAGAACCATGTTTGGCATCTACCTTCAACACATTTGTGCTTTATAGTTAAGCCTGTAAATATGAAACAAATTTAAATTATTTGCCAATTTAAGGCTGCAAAGTAAACATGTGGATTGCATATCAACTGCACTGACTGGATGTACAGTAAATACTTGCAAATGTGCAAAGCAATAGTGTTACTCTAAAGCAGTATGCAAAAGTTATTGAACCCTCCCTTAAAATGATCAAATTACCCTGAATGACTAATCACTCATACAAATATTCTTCCTGTCAGCATTTTTATTGGACATAATTTACTGTCACTGTACATTTGCGACGTTCAAGTCATAACCAATTATTTGTTAGCAAATCTTTGTAATCATTTGTAATTCAAGTAAATCTGATCATTTTAAGGGGGTTCTATATGTCTGTAAGCCACTCTAGATAACATTTCAATTAAATGAATTTTTAAACAGCACCTTTCATGACAGAAACGCCCCACGGTGCTTTTGTGGTACATTACAACATTAAAACAGAATAATACAGAAACAGGGCATGGTAACACTATCGGAAAAAAAAAAAAGATTGGGCTTGTTGCTCAAAGCAAGGTGTGAATTGTGGTCAAGGGCAAAGCCAAAGTGTATCAGTAAGTCAGTTCTCCACGCCGGCCTGTGCACAGTGGCACTGAAGGCTGCACTCACAATACCGCGGCTCCTAAGGCTCATCTACGATGTCGCCCCTCCATGGGACCGGAGCAGGACTCCAGCTCAGATGGTGCACACCCCAGGCGCCATGCGGACATGTGGGAACAAGGCAGAGAGCGTGGGTGGTCAGAACATGCACTGACACATTAATGGACAGGAAATAGATAAAAATGGCGTGTGTAGTGGCACCAGGAGTCATGGTTAGGGTGTGATATACGGTAAGATGTGTGCCAAGCTAAACTTACAGGCCTTCAGCCGGAATATAAAGACTGAGACCCAGTCAGATTCCTGAACGTGAGATAATAATTTAAAGCACACATACCATGTGGCAGCGATTCGCACGTTTATAAAGATTAAATGAGTAGGAGGGAGGATCAGCACATGAAGTTTATTCACTGTGGTTATACATGGATCCACTGTCATAAATTACATATTTGTGAACAGCAAATACAACCAGTCACTGAAATCAAATCACTATTTGAGCACGGACAAAAAGTCACTTTGCCTGACTTATGTAGTCTAAAAGACGCTTTAAGTTTTTCTTTTTAAAATGACTATGACAATGTCAAGATTGCTTTATATGTTGGTACCATGGCAAAGTGTGAAAGCATCTCTGCAGTGGGCCACCATAGCAGTGCAAGGCTGATCCCTGTGTGCTCACTGCTGCAGCTGCAGCTGCCGGAAGGGCAGACTGAGGTCACCCTCACTGCCAGCACCACTCACTGTCATGCTCCGGAGGGTCACCTCAAGTCCCCAAAACTCTCCACATGTGTGTGTGATAATGCATCTCACCATGTCTGTAAGAATTAGCAATGCGTGTTAGTACTGTGTCAGCCAGTTAGGTGGGAGAGCGTAGCCTGTGTCAGCCAGTTAGGTGGGAGAGCGTAGCCTGTGTCAGCCAGTTAGGTGGGAGAGCGTAGCCTGTGTCAGCCAGTTAGGTGGGAGAGCGTAGCCTGTGTTAGTCAGTAAGGAGGGAGAGTGGAGGTTATGCAGTGTTAGGGGCTGCCCTCATGGCAGATGGTAGGAAGCTTAAATAATGCCTGTGTGCCCTGCAGGTCTGCCAGCAGACTGCAGCCCTGAAGCAAGAGCAACTGCAGGAGCAGCTGACATGGGCTGTCTGCACCTCCAGTGAGCAGGTTAGTCAGCACCAGGACCACGAGCTGTTGCTCCATTTAGTGTTTAATAAGCATGATGCTGAGCACCGTCACTGGCTGGTACACATAACTAAAATTCTGGCGGCATTCCACTCATCCTGGAAAACGTGGAAAATAGTCTACCAGTTTTCCAGTCATGGAAAACACATGGAACTTGAGTCCTTGGATACTTCTAACGGAGATAGGAAAGGCACAAAATAAGGTTATGCGACAGAAAAAGGATGAGGATCCAGGGATTATACTCATAATCATAAATAAACGTTATTCTTTTAGGCACCACCTGCAGACAAAGAAGGAGAAACTGTATCCCTCGCAGGAAGAGTGAATCTGGGCTTGACAGACAAGAAACTTCTGATGAACCGTGAGACAGACAACAACTTTGACAAGGAGGAGGTACGGTGTGAAAGCGAAAAGCTGAGCGGTGGGCAAACCAAAGAGGCTGACGTCACATCAGATCAAGGTAGACTGCAGTCTGCAATAGCCAATACTGAGGCGGAGTATCTGCCAGCCGTGGAGAGACGGGAATCAGAAACGATAAACTCCAAAGTGGAACTAATGTCGCGCAAAGGGATGCAGGAATATAAGGCTGCATCAGAGCATCACAATATCAAAGTAAAAAAAATACAATATGGGAAAAGTAACATTACAACTGGGACAAGAGATGAGGAGGCAAAACTGGGATCAAATATAAAGGCTGATCAACGGGAGGAACGGAAATGCAAGATAAACACAACACAAGAAAAAGGAAAACAACAATCTGAGAGAGGAACACTACAAGCTAAAGTAACGCATAGGCAATGTGAGTTGACAGGACAGACAAGTACAACACAATCTGAGATATCAGGAAAACAGCAATCAGAGATGTTCAGGACAGAGGCTGATGTCACTGAGGGTCAAACAAAAACTGAATTCAAAGTGAAAACGGGTCGCCGGCGAGTGAAATCAAAATCACAAGATGTTATTTCACTGGGAGAATTAGACAGGGAGAGGCAGCCATCTTTCAGCCCAGATATTAAAGTCGATGTAACATCAATCAATGAAAGACAGCAATCAGAGATGTTCAGCACAGAGGCTGACTTTAAACCTCATAGTGCGAGTGTCCAGTATGAGATTCAGAGTACTAAAGCAGAAGTTAAACCTGACACTGAAATCATGAGGGTGGAGACACCTATGACAGAGACCGAGGTGACGGCTGACAGAGAGTCAATTCCATCTGAGATATCAACAGTAGAGGCAGAACTGACAGCAGTTGAAGGCAGACTGCAAGCTGAGATTCCACGGACTGAGGCAACAGTTGCCATTGACACACGGCTTACTGAATCTGTGATAGA
>JAODKE010000041.1:1196703-1209268 GCA_026779605.1 Mormyrus hasselquistii
AAATCTAGTATTGCAAAGATCGAGTCAGATCTCACACCAGACACAGAGGGATTGCAAACTGAGCAGCTAACGGTCAAGATTGATCTGTCATCAGAAAGTGATAGAGTGACACCTGAGGAATCAGGCACTGGTGTGGATGTTACGCCGGAGGGAGATACCCTGCTATCAGACATTCCAAGTCCTAAAGCTGATTTGGAGTCAGACATGAACCGAAAGCTTTCTTTCTCCGGAATAAAATGCTTTACTATAAAGGACACCGACACTGCAGTCACTGGAATGCAAAGCTTACAGACAGAGGACACTTACACAATGCTCACTGGCATACAAAGTGTAATGACAGAGGACTCTGTCGTCACAGGAATAAAACGTTCAGAAACAGAGGACACACGCTTTGCGGTCCCTGGAATACACAGCTTAAATATAGAGGAGACAAACACTGCGGTCACCAGAGTACAAAGTTTGAAGACAGAGGACACGGAGACTGCGGTCACAGGACAGCAAATCTTGGAAATAACTGTCAATGAGATTGCTGTTAATGAAAATTATTTATTACATCGAGAGGAGTCTGAGATGCCAAAGCCTGATTTCGCAGCTTACGTGGAAGAGGTTGCCAGAGAGCCCAGAGTAAGTCTCCATGGTGAGAGCACTGAGACACTTCCGGAGGTGCTTTTAGTCAGCCATAGCGTTCACAGGCATACCACAGTCCAAAGTGTTGGACATGTGGAAAGCCTCAGTATGGCCACTTTACTCACAGATGATCCAGGTATTAGCATAACTTCCCTGCCAAGGAAATCCCACACAGAGCAATTGGACTCTGGTTTCTTGCCAACACAACCTCTTGGAACATGGACCTCCATTCACAGCATGACACCCCACATCATATCTGAGTCAGCCGACTCTGTCTCCTCCAGTCCTGGGCCTGGGCTAACCCAGTCCAGGCCGTGGGACCTACGGCATGGAGTTGCCCATTTGAGCGGGCTGCAGCCATCGGATCCTGATGTTCAGGAGGATACAGGAAGTGGCAGTTCCAGTCTCCCCACTGCCACTTTGAAAATGGGACACACAAGGAGCCAAAAGGGTGTTAGCCAATGGAGCAGCTGTGTGCCGCAGGTAACCCAGCCTATCAAACGCATTCACACCAAGTCACCCAATCCAGACATTTCTTACAAGAAGGCTTTGTGGGAAAACCCCTTCAGTGCTTGAGTGATTTCAGTCATTTCAATGATGAAATTAATGTATGACACACATTTCACTGCAAGGACTCCTGCACTTGCCCTTACCCAGAAACTTGATTATTGCTGCATCCGAAATTGTACACTTAGTTAGCAAATAACATCCCAAAATAGTGCACAGCATACATTATTTTGTTCGAAACCACAGCGCACACTGGTTAAGTGCACAAAAAGTTCCTGGATGGCACACTCAAGCTGGTCAAAATCCAAAGCATATGAACACTGGACACTAATAGATCCCATAATTCTAGACTTGACTTGTAAGGAAATCAGGAAATGGCGGCCGAAGGTAATGGTGTTTTTAAGTGTGAGTATAATTCATATTTGAACTCACATCATTATTAAACAATGTGATAAATGTATTGTATTATGCCATTTTTTCTGTTATAAATTTCTATAAAGCAGGACACAAAATTGTTGATGTGAAAAGCTGAACATTAGAATGTAACTCTAGCAAATAGTGCTAACTCATAAAAACATAACCAATGAACATAACCATGTCTTGCAAGACATTCATCATTAAAGGTAAAAGTTCAGCCTTATAACATGGGACAGTTATCCAGAAAAGTATAAAACGTTTGTATTCGCACACTAAGTAATTGTATTAAATGATCGCTGATGTAGTGCGCACTGTTTCGTCATTTAAGTGCATAGTACATAGTGAGTGGTTTCGGATGCAGCCCAGGAGGCTCCCTGAGGAGCCATGTCGCTGTCATAGCGACGCGGCTTAAGGAGCTCTGACAGAGCCTCAGGGAGTACGCTGCCTCGACTTTGCCGGTGTCATGGCGACGCGGCCTAAGGAGCTCTGACAGAGCCTCAGGGAGTACGCTGCCTCGACTTTGCCGCTGTCATGGCGACGCAGCCTAAGGAGCTCTGACAGAGCCTCAGGGAGTACGCTGCCTCGACTTTGCCGCTGTCATGGCGAGGCGGCCTAAGGAGCTCTGACAGAGCCTCAGGGAGTACGCTGCCTCGACTTGTCTCAGCTTCACAGGTCACTTCCTGCAGCGTGTAAATACAGAAGTACAGGTTATGCGTAGGCCGGCGGCTGTGAGGAATGTTCCTGCGAGGCTGAAATAGGGTTGCTTAGCTGGAAAACTTGCTTTCCTCACAATTATTTTTTTTAAGGTTACATATCATGAAGATGGGGCAAAAACAAGAACCTTTTTTAAAAAAATGGAGATGGCCGAACTTTCACGTCCTTGTGCCTGACCTCGCCTGACCTCACCTGACCTCACTGCTCTTCTGGATGAAGGGGCAAAAATTGCCACAGACACGCTCCAAAATCTTGTGGAAATCATTCCCCCGAAGGGTGGCAGCTGTTATAGCTGCAAAGGCGGAACCGGCTCCATATTGATACCTATGGGTTTTGAATGGGATGTCTTAGACGTTCTTGTAGGTATAATGCCCAAGTGCTCCAGTACTTTTGTCTATATAGTGTATGTCACATACGGACCTTGTACAAGTATGACCATTGTGGAGCCGGCTTACATATGATTGCTGTAGATATTGACAGCATTTGACCAGAATTGGCGCTGTTTGTGTGCAGCCATGATAAACCAATAAGTGTGATCAGAATCATGTCAATGTTCTGAAGCCCTGATCCCTGCATTCCAGTACAGTGTAATGTAAACACTGCCTCATCCAGCAGGTGAATGTTTGAAATCCTGTAACCGCAGCCATACACGAGTACCATAAATATCGAAAGTTATTTTAAACGGTTGAGTCTGCACGGGGGTAAATTTTGATTTCATGTAACTTCTGTGGTTTTTCTCCTTTGTCACTCACACTATTTGAATGCAGCATGCACAGGCAGAGTGTAAGAGTGCAGATCGCATGTAACTACTTCAGTAGCTTCTACAGATTACTGGCTTCGAATCCCACTTTTCTTCACTCTTATTTTCTTGGGTAAAAACCACAGATGGAACAAGGTCCCCCTGCAGAGTCGTGGTGACGTCAGTCATTTGCCTGCAGCATGGTGGCAGGTTGAACCTGCATAATGAAGGCTGGTTAGATTCCCTGACCTACTACCTTCCATTTCAGGTTTAACCACACGTTTCTGCACCCTAATTCTCTCTTTATAGTGTTTAGATTATTTGATCTCCCTGTATTATGGTCTGCATACATTGTGCACATGATTTTTCGGTACCCCTATGAAGGTCATATTCTCCTGAAATGTAACCATGATATGAAATTTAATGGCAGAAACGCACTAGGAAGTGCCGTGTACAGGAACTGTTTTGTTAGAGGTGAAGGTTCATGTTCCTTCTCAGTTTAGCTGATGACATGTTGAATAGGTTAACCAACAAGGGCGACCACAATGCTCAGGAAAGGTGCTGCCCCGCGGACATAGAACCAGGGCTGGATCATGGAAAAAATCTCTTTCAAGGAAATTTGGCCTTTCTGGTGGCAGAATCAATGATCCAAGGAAAAACTGCATAATACAATTTAATTGAAATGATCTTAGAAAATGTTTGCCTGCGTTGATTTTGCATTTTTAGAATCTTTTGCTACTAAACAAATGGCAGTGAAGAGGGCTATATGGTGCATTAAGGATCTCGTGTGTAAAGAGTTTTTCCCCCTCTCACAGACTGTAGCAGTGAAGACCGTCCTGCTTGTACTGAAGGAGTATGACTGTCCCTCCTATGTACCTGTCATTAGCATTGCACTGACTCTTCTCTGGAATAGATTGCTAGTCCTTAGCTTATTGGTGAGACGTTCAGTACACATGCTGGTAGCATGACAGCACTGAGTATGACTCACACTTTGGTTTTGGCTCCTGCTGCACCACCCTTAAACCGGTTTAAGGCGGGGAGACACACCCCCATTATAGGCCCCGCCTACTGAATTCTATCCTAACTGCTGAAGAGCTGCACGCCACAACTCATGTGGGGCTGCTAGATGTTGCAGGCGAATGAGAGTGCTTCTGTTTCCTGGGCAGCGATGGGAGCGACATGGGGGTGACCTGGTAACAGGGCCAGCAGAGGTGGAGTCGGGGGCGGAGTCGGCCAGTCAGCCCACCATGACGGAGCTGCTGAGGGCCTGCTCGCAACTTGAGAGGCAGGAGCCCAGCAGCAGCATGACAGGGGTGAGAAAATTCATGTCTGACTATCTCTGCTGCAAACTCTGAACCTGTTGTCTTACTAGTCTTTAATTTGCGTGACAGTCCCACTGTCCCAGTGGACACTGACTGACCATTATGTCATTTTTCTAAAAAATGTTTTTTTTAGGGACAAGAGTGGTAAAAATCAATAGCTAGATAATCATATTCTCTTTTGATGTGAGATGGTGGGGAAGTGACACTGGAAATAGGTGTAAGCCAATAGAGTCCCCAGCGGACATGGGACACGTGGCACATATGGGACAGTCGTCACATGTGTCCATGGGCTGGGGAAGCACATGTGACTTCTGCTCCTGAGAGATGTGACAAGCTGTGTTGAATTGCAGAGAAGCCCGCTGTGGAACACTATGGTCTGCATGGATACGTCACCCAGGAACCAGGAGAACCACCTAAACCTGAGCCGTGTGGCATTCAGGATGTTGTGCTGTCAGAACCAACCTGTCCGCATCAGCACTGCAGCTATGGTCCAACAAGTGGATGAGGCTAAGGTAGGAGAGCGCCCCCTACAGTAATGTTTCCTAACTGCCCAGTCCGCGGCGTTGCTCCCTCTGTGCTCTCGGCACTCCTTAACCAAGAAGTGAGGAACACGGAATACTTGGTACAGATGTGTTGGGGGCTGGGAGGGATACAAATGTGGACTGTCTGGGGTCCCTGAGGAGTGGACTAGGAAACCCTGCTGTAGAATCCTTATCCTGTAAAAGCCCACACCTCGCACTGTTTTTTTTGGCAGGTATAAATATTGCATAACTACTTGTTTACTTGTTTATAACTTTCTTTGTTCCTGCATTCTTAGTGTTTTTTAACGATATGCTGGTACTTTGCCAAAGTGTTTTGCATTTGGTTGCAAGCGCAGCCTGATGAGTCTTTGGGCTGCGTTGCAGGCCTGTCGGCAGTGGGTGCTGGAGAAGCTTGACGCTCTGCCTAGTGCAGGCGTCGCCCTCGAGACGGTGCATCCCACAGAAAGGCAGTGGAAAGCCGTCCTGCAAGATGCCGGTGCTGTTGTGCAGATGAAGGAGGCCCAGATGCAGCTCGTAAGCCAATATGAAGAGAAGAGGCAGACTTCTGAAGCAGCACTGGCCAAGCTGAAGGTGGAGCTGACGGCTGCGTGCAGGTGAGCTGGCCAAATGAATTATGGATGGATGCACTGCAGTGTAACCCAGCAACTGGATGGATGGATGGATGGATGGATGGATGGATGGATGGATGGATGTTAAATGTATGTACTTTATCAATCCCAAAGGGAAATTGTATATCAAAAAACATTGAGTGCAGACTCAAGACAAAGTGTGAGGAAAATGCATGCAGGGCAACAAGGCTGTGTACAAATGAATAATTAAAAATGTATTTATAAAGGGTATGTGATCTACCAAATGTTACCCTTCTTGAGAAGAATTTTAAAGCCCTTTCCATTATTTTCTCTGTATTTTTCCCATCTAATATTCTTCTGTTTCTCTGGAAATAGTGACACTACAGAAAGCATGACACTGCAGGAGGAACGGCTCCGAGGCTTTCTGCAGAACCTGCAGCAGGAGAGCACCGCGATGGGAGCCGTGCTGCAGGTGTTTTCTGAGGTATCACCCATCCTCGATGAGGCTGACCGGACAGGGACCCTCATTCAGCTGGAGGACCTGCAGGGACATTGGTGGGCACTACAGAGGGTAGCTGAGAAGGCCTTGTTCCACACCGCAGCCTGCGTCCAGGAGTATGCCACTGTGCTCCAGGATGCCCAGGACCTTCACAAGCAGCTGAAAGCTCTGCAAACATCTGAGCTCTTCCAATCTCGGAGTGGAAGCTGTGCTGCAATGCAACTCGTGTTATTTGGTGCCACTTTAGCAGCCACTGACTATCAGTATGAGAAGCTGAATCAGCTCTTTGAGGCTCTCAACCAGAATTTAGCTGGAGAGACGGAGAGGAGGGATATTAGATTGACCCTCCAGAGCTTGAAGGAGGAATTGGATCTTGTTAAAACACAATTGTTAGAGATATCCATCAATGTTGTCCCTGATGCTTTAAGTAAGATTATGAAGGTGATGCAGGACCACCTCACATGGGTAAAGCAAGTGGAGATCATAATCACAGAGAAAAAGAGCAAGTTGGATCTTTTCCCGGAGAAAGTTCACCGTCAGATTTTTGAGCTAAAGAAGCTAAAGTGTGAGATCCAACGTAAACAGATCCAGCTAGAATCTCTGGTGGAAGAGGTGAAGGAGCTGATCCCTGTCCTGGATAAGCAGGAACTTCCCCCATTGCTTTCCTTATTGGACACCTTGAAAGACTTGACGAAGTCAGCGGTGGATAATTCAGCTCGAGCTTTACTGGATGCAAAGCTGAGTTTACAGATGAAAGAGAAGTTATTTGCGCAAATTACTAATGTAGATGCCTGGGTTGCAAAGCATGTAGAAAAAGAAATGACCAGTTGGGGCAGCCAACCAGACAGCGAACCCGGCATAGCCAGTCGACTCCGGCATCAGATGGCAGAACTGAAAGAGGCTGAGAAACATTCAGCCGTCATCATGACTCTGCTAAATAAAGCTGGAGAAATGACACCACATCTCAGCCTTGCCGATAGATGCAAGTTACACGACCTACTCATAGACCACCAGGCTGCCATTCATGGAATCATCACCTCGGAGAGGAAAGGTTGTCGGGAGCTGGAAGACCTGCGCCAAGCAAGGGTTTCCTCACTGGAGACATTGGCATCCATTGAGGCGGGACTAAGACAGATAAACTTAGACTTAACTAAGCACAAATTTCCTGTAACTAAAGATTCTCTCACTATTTTGGAGAATTACAGATACTTACTGCTAAAGCACAGATGGCGAGTGGACCGGCTGCATCACTGCAAGAGGGATGAGAGGGGGCGGCTGCATCATGTGATGGTGGATTTGCAGAAGAAAATGAACAGTCTTGGTCTTCAGGCTGAAGCACACAGCAAGTATTTGAGCTCCAGGAAACAGTTGGAAGACTTGAGGCAGAACCTGGAGAAACAGGCACTCCAAGTGAAGGATGAAACAATCAACAAGGTGGAAAGGTTTAGAAGCTGCCACATCCTCTCAGTGCAATTTCCCCTGACTAAGAACATCTGTCAGGAGGTGACTAATCAACTGAACAACATCTCTCAAGACCTGTACCCATCCCAGCTGAACTCAGAGCGGCAGAAGATCCGGCATGCAATGCAGGGCCTAGAGTCATGGGAAATGACCATCCACAATGACTTGAAAATTCTGGAGAGTGCCCTGCTTGAAGGAAAATGCTATGTTGCTGAGCTCCATGCCATGTTGGACTTTGTCACAGGTACCCAAAATAAGCTAGATCATGCTTTGCCAGTGAGCCCAGATGAGCAAGCTATTGACAGGGAGCTTCGGTGGTGTTTGAGCATTGAGAAGAGGGCAGAGTCTGGAAAGCGAGTACTGGAGACTCTGAAATACAGAATAGGAACCAGGCAGAAGGAGCTGGAGAGCAAACATAGCGGGCTGATGGACTTAATTGAGAAGGTCCTGAAAGAATCCCACTTGCGCACAGTAAGTGACGTTCTGTTCCTCCAAACACACTCCTCTATTGCGTGGTGGATTGTCTTAATGGGTATACCCTGAAACGCATGGATGGCTAAGACATGTCTTTCTTGTTTAGGAGAGCCTGCACCAGGCAAAGGAGGCCTTGAGGGATTACTGCACAGCCGTGTGTGCGGCTGCTGACTTTTTTCAGGATGCTGAATCTAAGCTCCTGCCCATTCTGAGTGAGGCCTCTGGCTGTGCAGAGGAGCTGCAGTCCCTTACAGCAGCCTTGGCCTCCCTGACTCAGGGCTTCAGCCATCACCTCAGCCGGCTGCAGGAGCTTCTACCTCTTCGGACGTGCTTGTCCGTCCCTCAGGTGGAGCAGATCCATAAGTGCGTTCTGAGCCACCTGCTGGTCACAATGGCCACCCACCAGGCACGGGCTCAGCTCCACCATGAAGCCCTGCAGAGGTAGCCCCTTCTTCTCCACTGTCAGGTCACCCAGTATTTGCTGTATAAAAGTTCATCCATGGTCACCTTAAACAGTTGTTTTCTGTAAAATATGACTGTTCTATATTTTATAGAATATATAATAGAGGCAGAGGTGGAAAGTTCCAGGTCCAGAAAGTAAAAATCGACACCCAGATTTAGTTTTAACCAACCAGTTGAGTTCTCTGTAACTATACTCAGCTGATTGGTTGAATCAAAATTTGGGTCTGAATTTTTACTTTCTGGCCACATCTGGACCTGAACTATCCACTTCTGTGTCCTGGTAATTATTATGACCATTCAAACAGTCATCAGCAGAGCGGACATGAAGGGCTCTCAATTCTGTTCTAACAGAAAAGTGTTTATTTTTGCTGTTGTGGTAGTAGGACATCTTTAGGACATCCTCCTAGCATCTCATAAGCAGGTTGTTTACCTAAGTGATTTGAGCTAGATCCATGTTGTGCTGTTTCACCCATTATAGCTGTGCAAAGAGGCAGCAGTTCTACAGAAAGTCACTAAACGATATCTGCCACCGTGTTCAACACCTTGAGACGAGCCTCTCAGACTGTGTGTCTCATAAAGTCACAGCTCTCCAGGAATATTCAGACCTACAGGAAAAACTAAAGGTAAGCATTAGGTCTGAAAGACACATCATACGATTGAATAACCCGCTTTTGTATTTCACACTTATTATCTGATATGACTTGACGGCTTATTTAAATTAGCCACTCTCCTGTCACTTTTTTAATGGGCTCTGGTACATTAAGCTTCTGTCAGTGACATTCCTCTGATATCTTTTGTGAGACAGAAGAATGGCATGTTGAGATTTGTTCAAACAAGTGCCTTCCAACCCTGTACTTGGTTTTGTACAAAAATAGTTTATACATCACTTATACAGTGAACATAAAAGCCTACACAGCCCAGTTAAAATGGCAGTTTTTTTGTTTTGTAAAACAAAGAAGTCAAGATAAATCATATCGGATCTTTTCCCATCTTTAATATGATATTCCAATGAACAACGTTCCATTGAAAAACAAAAGGAAGCTTTATGAGAAAACAGAATAAAAATTAAACTTGCCTGGTTGCATTTGTGTCCACGCCCCTTGGGTCATCCTTTGTCAAAGTACATCCTGCTTGTAATTCATTACTCACCACAGCATAGCACATTATGATTTGGCAGTTCTATTCCAATATTCCTTGCAAAAGAAGTTGCAGATCCATCGTATTAGACTGTGATCTCCGTCTTACTGTCCTCTTCAAGTCATCCCACACATTTTCAGTAGGACTTAGGTCTGACCTCTGACTTGGCCATTGCAAAACTTTGGGACATTATTGTGTTGGAAGGTGAAATTCGTCTTCATCGTCAGCTTTCTAACTGCAAGTTGTCTGTCAAAATATGTGCTTGACCATTTTCTTGCATAATTCTTCAAGTATTTAGAAGGATTAAGTGGACATTTAATGTTTGAAATAATCAATTGTATTACTTTTAAGGACTGAAATATATGGTTGCTTATTTACCATGTGCAGGCCCTGGAGCGGGAGGCGGGGTCTCACGTGAGCCAGCTGGCAGACCTGTGGGTGCATTGTCCCAAACCGGGCTGTGGCTCGAAGGACGAGGCAGAACCAGTCCCTATCTGGAGGCGCTTGGCCGGGCTCCACCACTCTGCTCGTGACCTCAGAGGCTGCTGGGAGCGAAGAGCGGAGGAGTGGAAAGACGTGGCTCTGAGTGTGAGCGGCATGACGGGCAGATCGACAAGAGGGCGAGCAAAGAATCAGAAGATTACAATGCGTTTAATTTTAAACATAGCTGACTTAAGAAGTCAAACTGTAAACATACAGAAAGTTGCTGTTGAAAATGTCCAAAATAGCAAGTGTGAATTCAAAGATTATCAGAGAAGAAAGATCTCTGTGAATTCCAGGGAAGCGAGGGAATGTCAAGCTTGTTGCCAATAGAGACGGAAAAAAACGTTGTGTCTTCCCTACACTTGGGGGCAATGAGGGTTTCCAGTCCTGATCCTGGAAGCCATGTCTGAACTCATTTCACTTTCTTGAGATAATGATTTCATGCATAATAAAATTCGATGAAAAAAATGCATGAAGACTATTTATCAAGTGCCTTCAGCTTATGTGGCATAATATTCAAAGCTTTGTTACTTATTTTTGACAATTTATAAAATAAACAGAAGTGTATTAAGCTTCATTCGGATAATATGTTATATTAATATAACATTAATATGTAAAGCTGTAGTTTGGTGATGTATTCTTTTTCTCGGTATATGAAGCTCAAAACTCAAAAGAGAATGATCAAAGGTTTCCAACCAGTGCATAGTTTGACCTGATTGTGTCTGATTCATTTGACTAGCAGGACATATAAGCTGAGTTCTGCTGTAAATTTGTAAAGCAGGAATATTGTAGCCATTGTGATCAGGACTGAGGAACCCCAGCTTAGATTCTACACACTCCTGCTTGACATAAAACTGCTCAAACTGAGTCTTTTTGACGGACGGGCTTATCTGCTGTTATTGCTTTTGTGGTGACAGATGGAAACAGCCCGAAAAGTGCTAGAGCAGCTTGAGGATGAGATACCGGCCAGCCCCAGAGAGGGCGCTCTTCAGGAGGAGCTGCAGAACCTGCTGCCTGACACAGAGACGTTCCTGGAGCACCTTAACAACGAGCTGTGTGTCCTCACCTCCATAGAGATGCGGCTTCCCCGAACTCTGGGTCAACCTGCCAAAAAGGAGCAGGCCGCACCCAGCCAATTCTCTCAGGACCTGCAGGCCATCAGGGAATGCTACAGAAAGTAAGGGTATTGGCGTCTTGGTATCTGGAGGTTTGGTCACAGTGTTGACACTGAAAAGGTTGCTTTTCTCCCTGTTACTGCACAAACATGTTTAGTTTGTTGGGTTTGGTGAGTATTTTCTGGTTGCATGTCACATAAATATACAAAAACATTCCAATGACTTGCCAGAACTACTGATTAATTAGAGCTTGCCCAAATGGTGTGTGTCCGTTTAGCGTGGACCATAAACTGTCTGACACGTCATAATGCAGAGCTTGTGGGCAAGCTGTCAGGGACTCCATTTCCCAGTATCCTTTGTTGCTTCTCTCCTTGCAAAGCTGCTGTGAGCTGGCACCAATCTGGGTGCCCTACATTGTACCACTTGCATCCAGACGCACTCCCCCCAGTCGTACGCACAACACACACTTAGGTTTATATACAGCTACACTGTATTTGTAATTGTGCAGTTTTATATTTTAGATAGTAAACTTTTTTCTCTTTCTCTGATATATACTGTGAATTTTGTTTGTAAGTGGAGCTTACCTACATTAGTCCTTGAATACTCCTGTGGCTCTGGGATCTTCTGACACGAATCAGTCACTGGTCATGTTCGTAGGCTGACAGAGAAGAGCATGCTGGGAAGGCAGACCGCATCCATGGAGCTACACGACCGGGAGCAGGTCCGGGAGGAGATCTATGGTGTGCGGGAGCGACTGAGAGTTGCCTCCTGTCGTTTGTCTGGCCTGGAGCATTTCGCATGTCAGAGCCGTCTGCAGGTGGGTAACCCTGAGCGGCACATCCCGCACTGACACCTAGAAGGCAACTGACCTCCATTTTCTGCTACTTTTGGATTTTTCAATCAATATGTTGATGTCAATAAGTTTTTGCTACCTATTTAGATCATGATAAAATGGGTTAACTAGATAACAGCAACTGCTACCCAGCTGTCGGGCCCCGAGAGGCACAGTCGCTGTTACATAGCGGGTCTCCTGCTTCCAGCGCTCACACAAACGAAAATGCTATAATGCTATAGCAACAAGCCCAGGGCAGCAGTGCCTCACTTTTTCTCGTGAAGTAAAGAATGATCCTCTTCCTCCTGCCTCACATGGTCATCTTACAGCTCGTTCAGTGAGGTCTCCTCTTCCTCCTGCCTCGCGTAGTCTCTGACAGCCCGTTCATTGAGGTCTCCTCTTCCTCCTGCCTCACATGGTCTCTGACAGCCCGTTCATTGAGGTCTCCTCTTCCTCCTGCTTCACATGGTCTCTGACAGCCCGTTCATTGAGGTCTCCTCTTCCTCCTGCCTCGCATGGTCTCTGACAGCCCGATCAGTGAGATCTCCTCTTCCTCCTGCCTCACATGGTCTCTGACAGCCCGTTCATTGAGGTCTCCTCTTCCTCCTGCCTCACATGGTCTCTGACAGCCCGTTCAGTGAAGTCTCCTCTTCCTCCTGCCTCAC
>JAODKE010000041.1:1303937-1323465 GCA_026779605.1 Mormyrus hasselquistii
TGGGTGGCTGTTCTTGATGAATAAAATAAATCGTGATACATAAATAAATATGTTTTTCACCAAAAAATTATAGCAAACAGTATACTGGTTCTAGCATACCACCAGGTATGCAGTGGGAGCGGCCTATCAGTGTGAACCAATCACTGGGCAGGGAAAGGGGCTTGGTTATGTCTGCTTTACTTATGATGCAAGACATAGGAGAGAAAGAGCCAGGCGTGATATCTGGAGGATGATGGGGGGAGGGAGCAGTCTGACCCTATAAGGGGGAGGTCACAGTGGCGGATTGTCTGCAAAGTGACAGCCAATGATGAATCACACGCGAACAAGAGGAGCTTCTTTGTTCGGCTGTGTAAAGCCTGCGCAAGGGTGATGTAGCGATAGCAGGCTAGTTTATTGCCTATCGCAGAGAGCCTTTGTAGTGCTTTGACTCTGCTGCCCCTCCGCTGTGAAACTCCCTCCGCCCGTGGCGACGGCGTGTAAGTGAAGCAGCGGGGGGGGCGGCCGGGCTCTCACTGCTCCTGCAGCTCCATCTTCTGCTCTCCACACATCCACCTGCCCTCATCGTCACACGTCATCGTGGTCTCTTCACACTGCATGTTTAGTCACTTCCACAGGTGTAACATCGTGTGCTATTCAGCTGACTGCCATTCAGTTCTGTTTCACTACACACTGTTCTCAGAAAATACCATTTTGAACACTTGTATCTGCTGATGGCGGCACTTCTTAGAGCAGCCAGCAGGGGGCAGCACTAAAACAGTTCAGACACATGAAAACCCTTAGTTAACATTGGTACAAAGCCCTGTGCACGCCTGTGCCTTTAGGAAGAATGGGATGACACCCCCCTCTCCATCCGAACATACAGACAGGCCTGCTAATTCACTAAAACACACTCGCACATACATACACGCCACAGAGACCACACATACACTGACACATAATTGTAAGCACGTAAGTACATAAACACACACACAGTTCACATTGCCCTCAGCTCCAGATTTCTGACAAGCCCAAACACTACATGTTGCAAAGATAAATACTTAACACTGTGTAATAGCATAAGATTAGATTTGCTTGTTTCCAGCAAATCCAAACACACCTTTGCACTGCGTATGACCAAGCTGACCTGCCTGAAGCTGCATGGCCCTTTCTCACCGCCCTCAGGGCAGTACAGCTCCCAGATGCTCAATCCGGGTGTCGGAGACCCGCACGCGGCTTATGTTTTTGCTGGAGGAAAAAAATAATTAAATTAATAATTAGAATAAGTAATTAAGTACTATGAGCTGGGAGGGAGCAAAAACGTGGACCGTCTATAGTTCCCCGAGAACTGGGTTGGGAAACACTGCCTGGCCGTGCAGACAGAGCTGCCCCCTGGATGAAGTGGAGACCTCACTCGCACGAGGAGCGCCGCTGCCTTTCGCCGACATACTGAGTGTGGGCTCCTTGGGAACCGGGGTTCTCCACCTTCGCTGTCAAATTAAACCACGGCCTACGTCTCCCTATCGGCAGACACTGCTCGTGAAACCTTATCCGTCTATTTTCCCCTATTGATCATGGAATGGTCTGCTCAAGCTGCCATTACCGAATTCTCAGGTGAAATGCAAACCGATGGTGTTAGCAGCCTGGCAACAGATACAGCTGTCTGAGCTGAGCTGACCTACACAGGCCGATCAGAAATGAAACTGGCCAGGGACCTTCCGAGCTGTTAGTATGATTCCTTTCCCAGACAAGTGCTCCTGTGCTCTGCTGGTGAATATCGATCGGTTTGGGGGTAGGTCCATACAGCGATGAGAGTCATAATTCTCAAGCATCTGCAGAACTCTGCCCGTGGACCATCTGAGCGACATCCAGCCCCCAGAGGCCAGAGAGGCTAACAGAGTAGCAGGGTGGCGGGCCCCCACCCCAGAGGGTTAGCGATTCGAACCCCAGCCCTGCTCTGTATTTGGGCTTTGCAGCTAATCGGTGTGCGGCCATGTTTCTTCCTGTAGTCCAAAGACGTACATTCAGACTTTTTTTGGTCTTTTGTGGATGTGTGTGCTCTGTAGTGGAAGTGAATCCTATGAATGAAGGTCTCCCACCAGAACTAACCAAGCGGTGTGAAAAGAGGGCCAGCTCTCAGCCTAGAACACTATCATTAAAATAATAAAGATACCGGTTAACAGGGAAACAACCTTATGTACAGTTATGTATAGATTGCGACAGACTATAAGGCCACATCGGAAAACATACACAGCCGCTCTGGAAGACAATACCCTCGGCTGGGTTAAAAAAATGTGCCCTTGTCAAGGGGAGATTCCAGCGGAAATTCACCCAAAGAGCTACGTAAACAAGTCTGCAAGAATCCCTTTTATTGCAAGCTCTTGGTCAGTAGCTGTGTGTTCCTGACCATAATTAGTTAATTAGTGCGTGAATGTGGACACTCACTTCCTGTCTAGTATGAGAAAACCTTTTCTTTATAGCAAACATCCAGGGGATGTTTTCTTCCCAGGTATCTGTTTGGCATGACTGGCTGTTACAAAAATGCTACAAGAAGCATGAAAATGCCAGCCCAAAAGAATATTAAATATACAGTATATCTTAAAAATAATCTACATCTCAATTTACAGAAATATGCTAAAAATAAAAAACAGACTCATGGGATAGAACCACAGCAGTAAAAAGCCCCAACATAGAACACCCACAGAATGGGCACTTTCACCATAAAACCTCGGCTGAGCAGCACATTCTAAAACTTCATATAAGTCATAGAAGGTGGGTTTGTGGGAGCATGGGAGGGTTTGCAGAGCCACCAGTGGCAGCTCATGTAATCGCACTCAACGTGGTCAACACATCTCTCCTGTACTTTACAGTCACTACAGCAGTGAAGGACTTCTACTGCCCCCAGTGGACAGATGAGGCAGGCACAGCATGCCATGCCTGCAAAAGCCATAACAAACCCGGACCAAACCTGATATGGAGTCATATTTCAAATCACCAGCACTCAAAATATAATAAAGTACAATAACTATTTCCTCCAGCTAATTAACCACTGCTCTACATTTACGCACAAAAAAAATAAATAAATAAACAGGCAGGAGGTGGTAAAACAAGCCCTGATCCTGAGGTAGGTAAGGAGCAGCCACCACATGATGAGTCACCTCAGGGATGAGAACCCGAGTGCAGCCCTGCGGCAGGTGATACCTCCGGATTACGGTCCCAGACCCCTTGCCTCAGAGCCACCACTCCACCAGCGCCTGGGCCCCGCATGGAAAAAAGGCGAGATGAAATCAAAGAAGAAGAGAGGCAGAGGAAAAGACAAGAGGAAGATGGAAAATGCTCTGGAGGTTCTTTTGGTGCTAACTACGAATCTGAGCGTCACATTTCACACATAATTTTCATGCATGGCCATGAGGAGCATTAGTATAGCGTCTCCCCACCAATCTGCAATTAGCACATCACACATAAAACACCTCAATTAATCATTTCTCAATCCCACTTCTCACAACACACTATATATGCTGGTTTTCCATCCAGCTGAGCTCTTATTAATTTCATCTTCTTAATGTCATCTGGTGAAAATTCCACATCGCCCCAATTGTAAACTGGATAAATGGTTGGTTGGAAAATGACTGGGTGACCAGCTACTCCATGTCAGAGGGGACACTATGAGCTGGGAAAGGGTTTGCAAACTACCATTTCAATTAAAAAGACCTGGATTTCACTTAAGCAGAGTTCCTGCTGTATGCTGATTGGTCAGTCTCCTATGATCAGGCACGAGTCACTAATGTTAATGTGAAACAGCTGGATGAGTCTTTCAATCAAGGAAACAAACCAGTCAAAGCGCAAGAAGAACTGAACTACTTATTGAAGCACAGGAGCCTTTCGGTTTAAGGTAGTTTGTAAAACCTGACGTAGCTCAGTGTCCCCCCCCCGACAAGGATTAGGTGGGCAGCCTAATATTAACAACCCCTAAGCAATAGAAACTACCTTTAAAATTACCATTGCGCATATTGCTTTAACAAAATTGATAAATTAAGGCTTTGGAAAATGTGATTTAATTCCAAATGCTTTCAGTTTTATGGGGTCAGTGAACAACCTTATTCTCTATCCATCCATCTTTCCACCACTTTTCCTGATCAGGGTACATCTAACGCATAATTAAGACATCCATGATAAAATAACTCAACTTAATGAACTGATGTAACATGAACATGATGTAAGCAAGGTTCCATGAGATATTCAGTCTCCTGATCTTTCAGGTTTCTAAAGCGACAAGAAGTTTCTAGATCTTTTTTTGTGATGGTAGTTCATTGGTGTGGTGAAGCATTTAGTGAAGTGTTGTCATGTAATCAAATATCGTTGGTGGTTTCCAGATGTGAGTAAATGTTATCAAATTTCATTGGAAGATTCCGGATATGACTCATTGTTCCCTAAAGTTCCCAGGAAATTTCCTGAACCTGTTTACAATATTTACAACTTAGATCCGGCTTATGCTCTTTGTCCACTCTGGCTTTATTGGCAAATCAAGGACACACGGCTCGGCTGCCTCCACCCACTATCTGTCTCCATCAACACAACAGCTGTGGCCAGCAGGACGTAGATGCTGAAAAATAAAGGCCTCTATTTCAGGACATGGTGATGGAGATGCAGCTAGACCAGTGGTCACCAACTGGCGGATTCCCCTCTGGATCCACACTGAAATACAGTCGAATCCGGACCACATATGAATTCCAAGCGCTACGCTGGCATTTTTTCCAGACACAATGAACTTGGGCTTTCTATTATTGACAGAATTTGGGTCACTGGGAAAAATAGCTGGGGAGCCCTGAGCTATACAATTCCTCCTCGTTATGAAACAATGGGGAACACGTCTTCATGGGAAACCAGGCCTTCGACGTTCCTTTCATTCTGTCTCACTGGCCTGTCCAATTTCCAGTACCTACTGAGTTCAATGATTATTGATATGGATTAAATTCGACAGACTTCAGTGTCAGATCTTTCAAAGCTTGTTCAACAGCTTTGGCCTTTAAATTTCCTACCTGTTGTATAGTAAAGATATGCATTCTCTGTTATGTCCAACAACAATGCAAAAAAAACAGCAAATGTAAAAAAATGTTCCTGTCTTTAAGCAGTCTCAGGACCTATGGTCTTCATTTTGTAACTATTTCTATACCTGACGATCAATATGTAAGGAATTCCCATCCAGTGAAAGACAGCGACATTGTCTCCACACTCCATCCACAACTCACCTTTAAATTTTAACCAGTGAATCGCAGCAAGGCAGGCAATTAACCTCGGCCAGTGCTCTGGAAGTCGCTCGATTAGGTAGCTAATGCTGGCGTGCAAATCACCCCTCCGAATAACCTTCCCTGGGGTATTGCTCTGATGACGCTGCTTTCATGTTGCGAACATTGCTGGAACATTCTGTGCAGTGTCTAGGCAGGTTGTGCTGCCCTAGGTACAGCACAGTCATGCTTGTCATTTAGTGAGGAGTGCACCTTCTGGCACGCCGCACTGCGGAGCAGAGGCCCGTGGCCCCTAGGCTTAGTTTTGGGCTGAATAATGACCATAGTTAATGAGGAGCTCTATTTATGTAAAGCTATTTGCGGAGACATGGAGTTCAAAGTGTCTGAATAACACAGCCAGAGTAATCCCATCACTGTAGGGCACTCAAGCGAGGCCTTTAACCCCAAAATGCTCCGGGGCAGTGCGTGCTGCATCAGCTTGCTCTCTGACCCCAGGCTTGTACGTCATTTCAGACACAATGATCCACAGATAAATTAATGTAACGCGTAAATATATAAACACTTTATGGTCAACAAATCTTTGTCATCTAATCGTTCTAGGCTACATTTTGGCAATTATCATGGAGAGTGCAGCAAAACAAGCGAACCAATGGAGACAGCGTAAGCTGGGGTTGAGATACTTCTGGGATATGCGGGTCCCTCTGCATTCACCGCAAGAAACATCTGATCTCTTGGCCCTAGTGAGGTGATCCAGCATACAGAGATTTCATGAGGCAATGAAGGCCATCAGATGTCCTCAACAGATCACATTTTTTCTTGACTTTCAGAAGTGGCCTGGAACACCAAGTGAGTCACACTCCGGTTACGTAAGGCGTCATTGTTATTTTCACTTGCGAGGAGCCGTAAAAACGTCATCACAAACCACTGGTCCATAATTACCAGGACCAAATACACAAACAAGTAACCGCATCTTAATGACATACATTGTGAAAACCAAGACGTGAGCAGTGATGAATCTTATGAAAACACAGCCGGATAGCTCATCGTAACATAATCAGGGTATAACACAACAAACCTAGTGGAAACGCGGGAGGTCTGCTAATGTTCGAAGCATTTGATGGAGCCTGAAGGATAATTACATAACAAGTAGGGCACACAAGAGAAGGTCATTCAGCTAGTTGCGCTTGCTTGGATATTTAATATCTAAGTTATGATAACATTGTACACTTCTGCTGATATGAGTCAATTCAAGGTCTACACCACAGACACACTGCTAGGAGGATTGTAATACTGTAAAAAGCACCCCCATCAGATTTTCCCTGCATTTATATAATTTTCATACACTCAGCCAAAACTGAATATTACATAAAAGACAAGCTGAGCCCCTGTAGCGGCTAAATAACACACTTATTTATGTACTGAAGAAAATGGTGCAGCATGGAATGGCTCCAAACGTCATCTTTAGGCAGAACTGCTAATCAAACACCCCCTATTCAGCCTGTAACACCACCGCTGGATCTTACGGCACACCTCCGATTCACTGCTCTCTGCACCTTCACGGTTTGTCAAGCCGACCGATTACCATGTTGGAGTCCATCACCAATCCAAACTTCAATGTTCCTTCTCCATTGTGACGATGATCTGCTGTTGTTTCACCTCACTGTCCTGCTGCACCATCCCAGCTCACAGAGGGACGACCTGACATATTCCAGCAGAATAAAGAGCACAATTGCAGCGGTTAGCTATCCAGAACTTCATGCAGTGAAACATCTCCAGACCATTATAATCACCCCACACTTACTGTTTAGCAATCTTGGGGAAAAACACATTTGCCAAAAACATCCATTTCTGACTATCCATAGAGCATCATTCAATATATAACTATAACAACAAATTTATTTTTGTATAGCACATTATCACAACATTACATCGTCTCAAAGCGCTTCGCAGCATCCCCACCCAAAGCCCCCAGTGAGTAAGCCAGAGGCGACAGTGGCAAGGAAAAACTCCTGAGAAGGAAGAAACCTTGGGAGGGACCAGACTCAAAGGGGGAGCCCATCCTCCAGGGGCCGGCAGGGAGAGTCAAATACAATAAAATTTGAGACACAGACGGGGAGCAGGGGGCAGATGACAAGCCGGTGCTGACGCTCCCTCCGGTCGCCGGGCAACCAGAAGGCCAGGAGCAAGTCATACAAGGAAGATGACACAGGCAGAACGGCGAGCTGGATGCATGGACGTCATTGGTAGTGGCGACGTCACATGTTACAGAGTGTGCTGGACATCTTGATAGATTGAGGTCTCCAGGCAGCACCCCCCAGGAGGAGCAGGGGAAATAAAATATGCAATTAGTCAAAGTAGGGGAGACTATAGGCAGTGCTAACAGTTTGGTGAGTGCAATATGAAGTGCAATGCTCCGGCAGATATGGCTGTGGCAGCATAAGTAGGAAGGAGAGGCAAGTGGGAACGCAGACATGGGGAGTCCCTGAAATGTCAGCACTCCAATCCCACAGGCGATTGTGAAGCTAGAGTGACAGCACCGTCAATTCAGTTTATCCAAAGTCAATGGCACCGATCCCCATCCAGCTCTACACCTCACACTATACTGTAGGTCTAACTGGGAGCGAGGAGTTAGCTAGAGTTAGATCTAGAGTCCCTATAAGCTAAACTAAACAAACTAAATAACAAGTGTTCTTCATGTATGAAGAGCACTTACAATACTGAAATGGTTTCAACTAAGTGAGTATTTATTTAAATATATTGGACTTTTTACACACCTAATGATTGTACATTTGAACATCACACAAAATGTGGAGTCATTCTTTTCAGATTTGCAGCAGCACTTCGGACGCAGCTGCCGTATCGCTTCACCAGGTCTACATTAGCCTACATTAGCCCATTTAGACACTGTAACTGCTGAAGTGACACGCTAGTTTCAGTTTGGTAGCTGAGTAATTACACTTATTGGTGCATTCTACCACCCTACAGTTTTACAATGTTTTATGGAGAACTTAAAGCCACAAATGCTCTAACAAATCTGAACACACCTTTTATATTTTTATATATTTATATATACTGTATATAGGTATCACTTTAGAATAAGACTACCCTTATTAAGGGTTTATGAATAGTTTATAATCATGTTATAATTAGGTTGTAACCCTTTGTAAATGATTAACAGACAATCATAAGTTATACATTTATTTACTGTATAACTAAATACCATTTATAAGTGACAAAAGGGAGACTTACTGTAAAATGGTGCTGTTTGTATGTGTGCGTGTGTGTGTGTATTTGTGAATGTGTCTTTACAGCAGATCTATTCAGATGACACTCAATGCAAAGGATTGATAATGCCACAGATGTATTAATTTCTGTGGGACATTCACATCGCCTACGTTCGGACTAGAGGATATCCTGCCCTTTGATGTCGGCGGTCCTGAAATGATCGACACAGCAGCACTATTCTCTGAAATGGCGCCATCTTCTCTCCCAGCATGCTTGTTTCAAGGTTTCGAGAAATTTTCTCTTATCAGCAGGAACTCTCAAGTTCCTACAATGGAAATATGATTGTTCCCACCACTGCACATGTAGAGGAAATTAGCTGCGAGGGCTTGTTGTTCTTCAACAGTGAGATAAGAATTCCATAGTCATGCAAGGTTTTAGATGTATTCTTTTTTTTTTTTTTAATTTTGACAAAGTGTCAAGATAATCATTCTAGGGAATGTGTGTGAGTATGTGCTTCTGACCTGAGGCCACTGCAAAGCCACATGGAAGGGTGAGGGAGCGAAACGCTCAGCTCTGCTGCCGCCGCACACTGGGCATTACGAAATGTTGATTTAGGGCAAATTGCTTGCGAAGGCTCCACCTCTCCTGCACATAAAAGCAAAAGAAGAGAATGGCCAAGAGGGGCACGAAGCGCCTGATAGCCCAGCCAGGCCCCATCGGTGGGAGCTGGACAGCTGGGCCTGCGGTCACCTGCTAGGGGAAGGCCCTTCTCCCACTGCCTCTTGCTTGGCCCGGAACACGGGGCATGATGCTCTAAGCAGCCTGACAAGGCATCCTCTCCCGCATAACAGTCATTTATTATCATTAAATCCATTGGGACTAATCCAGTTATACATGCCTTTTATGATGTCTTTGACCACATTAAGCCTCCATTCAGGTCAGGATCATATTTCCCGTCCAGGCAACACAGCGCCTCCATCCCATAATGCGAAGCATCTCAAGTGTTCTTTTGCAGAGAAAATCCTCACGCTGCGTGAGCTACGCGGCTCATTTTACGTACAGAGCCACTTTCTGTGTGGGCTCGTTGGGATCGTTCGGTGTGGTGGGGGCGGCAGTAGGCGACCCCCAGCACAGGGTCCGTGGGCTGGAGCGACCAGTCCGGGGCTGAGCAGCCTGCAGGTTTAGGGATGCCCCGATCTGGAGGGATGCCCTAATCCATGCCTTCCCAGCTGGTGCAAGTCACCGACTCATGGGGACTGTGACAGCTTGACTCTGTGGCTTCATTCAGCACTCAAACACGATACCACAGTCTGTCGCATTCCAAAGTCATTCTGTCACAGTCTGTTTCCTGTGTCATCCTGGGACCACAGAAAAAAATCAATTTCCTAAACTTCAGAAAATAAAATAATATGCACTAAGTGGAGTGAATCAGCTAACTAAGAAAACCTCATATCTGTAATTTTGCTGATTTTCAGATTTTTGGTGCTCTAAACAATAAAATATGTTGGAAAATAATTTTCTGTATCTGAAAAAACAATGATTTTGCAGATATGAGGTTTTCTTGTTTTCTTAGTTAACTATATATATATATATATATATGTGTGTGTGTGTGTGTGTATAAACATATAATGACATATCACATAAAATCTAAGCAGTGCAGCTCTGCATCCCCAGAGCATGGAGCTCAATTTCAGTTCAATTTTTCATTACAGTGAAAGAATGCTGATCAGTAACTGTTGATGTTACAATTCAGCTATTAACTGCAAATGTCTGCTGGCTGGAGATCCAGACCAAGACAAGCAGCATTGCCTTTGCCATCACGAGACCAATGGCTTCTTGTGAGACATTTACATAAACTACAGGTATAACAATAATAATGCCATGGCAGCCAGTCCAGGGGCCTGGTTACTACGAAACGGGGTTACTGACTTATCGGGGTAACTTGTCGGATTTAAGGTACCACAGTTTAAATGGACTTCATATTTGTTCACTTACATTTTGCCCAGACTACCTTAAATCCGACAAGTTACCCCAATAAGCCAGTAACCCCACTTCGTAGTACAGGCCCCAGGTTCTGCCGCCTTGTGGATATATCTGAACAGACTCCTGTTGGTTCCTCTAGTGAGACCCTTAAGTCAAACACACCAGCAAGGTGCCTTATGGATGAGCATGGAAAGGGAATGGTTATTTTCATAAATGCAGGTGTGAGTTAAAACTAGAGCCTACAATGGTAAATGTAGCTCTTGCTAACGGGAAGGCAGAGACAACCCATTGATTCCTGTCCTCTATAGTGCCTTGATAAGGGTCTATGGGATTTGTCAGCATGACTTTGCAGAACGTACTGAGATCTACAAACACCACAGTCTGTACTCAATCTCAGTCTGTTTTCAAGCATTCAATTAAGAGAGTGAATATACATTGTTCCAGCAGTTGGTTACATTGACTCCAGTTCCAGCTGGGTTAGCAGTAGAGACCACAGCAAAAAGTCCATCAGGTGACAGGACACACAGACGGATCTCTCCCTGAGTCAGAGTCGAGGGACATACACATGACAGCAATGCCTGGCACCCCCTTGAAGCTGTGGCCAACTCTGCTTCAGTCAAACCCTGATAGTAGTTTTCACTTATTTCATGAGTAAATGCAGAGAATTCTTAGAAATTTCTTGCAAATCTCTGTTGTAAGAAAAGGAGAGAAACTTGAAAAATACAATAACAGGAAAAATAAGAAAGCAGATGGCTTGATTATAGAAATGATTTCACTTGCCTGTGCTGAGCCTGAGAACACACAGAGCTGTCTAAACTCCTCTGCTAATCCTAGCTGGATCTCCACTGTGTGTGATTTTAGAGCTTAAGTGTTTCCTCAGGTGGTTCATCTCCCTAAGCCTCTTTTCATGACTCATCCACGTGATGCCCAGGACCAACCCCATAGCTCGCTCAGCCTCTGCATGTCAAGTACAGCCACGAGGTCCTGCTGATAGGGGAATCACGGCTGTGAGAGGAACAGGACATGTCCACGGTGCCGAGCTCACGCTTGTCACACGTAACATATGAGAGGAACAGGACACACGCAAATGCATCACACGTCAAGCAGTCCAGTCGAAATTCACCACCATTTCAAAATATGTAGGCACACAACGAAACAAATTAGAGTTTGTCAAAGACTTTCAAAATGGCTACACACGTAACACATGACAATAATAAATAAATGAATTAATGTGTTTTGCAAAATAGTGAAAATTATAGGGATATGCAATGAGTTTAACTTTGGAGAAACAGTAGCAGGAGCAATATTAGTAGGACAGTGGGGGGGGGGTTAGACATCCAGACGGTTGGGAAACAATTATGACTTAAGTTGTTCAGTGGAACTGCAGACAGGAGTGCTGAGGCGGAGGTGTGCAGAGGAGGCTGATGGGACGAGGAAGGAAGCTGGTGGTCTGAGTTCAAATCCCCACCTCGCACCGCATGCATGCTTCATCTTGCCACCCATAATTCCACAGTTTAGCTTGGTTATATTTATTGTACACAGAGCACTTGCTCCTCCAGCTGCCTCAATGCTGTTAACAGGGCTATCCCCAAATTGCTTATAATGTAGTGCGTGTGCCCTGTGATAGGCTGTTGCCCCCCGTCTCATGCCCTGTGCCACCCTGTGTTGCCCTGGATGGCTCCAGATTTACTGAGGTCCTGCAATGGATGAACAGCTGTGGAAAATTTATGGCTTTTTCATTCTCACTGAAGGTTACTGAAGCAGCACAGGCTGCTGTAATCCCAGTCCTGTCAGTGTTTAGTAAACACGAAAGATGAACAGACAGCTTTTTCTTTTGCCCTTAAGCTTAAAGTAATGGGTATCAGAACACTGTGCAGAGCTTTTCAGTTGTGTGATAGTCATTTCATGCACTGGAAGACCAGTCCTTCAATAGTTTTCCATTTGCATTCCAGCCTGTGGCACTGCGGCTTGAGATAATGGCTCGTTAAAGCACAGTGAGTATACAAACAAACGTTCTGGCTACTCTTGTTTTCAAAGGAGCAATTTTATTTACAATCTATCTCACCAGTGCATTATAATAATGATGTGACCAATGCTGTCACCATTAAGGTACCATGATTTCACTAACAAACTTCGAAGAAATACCACTGCCTTATCACAAGTCTTTTTTGTTGCATGTTTTACTGCAATAACTAATTCACCAAAGAGCCTCTTATACCTTAAGGCTGGTTTATACCTCTGCGTCGAACCTACACCGTGACCTACGCTAGTGGCCTATGCTGGCATGTGAGCTGATGTATCTGTGACACTCAGCAATTTCACCACCAAAATGCCAGGTAGTACATTGTTTTGGATGTTGCATTTATTGTCTTCCTGCCTTCAATATATTCACTTGTTGTATCACACAACCGAAATGGAAAAAAAACTAATATTTAAGAAAGTATCCATTGATCCTGGTTATATTTATGCTGCTCCAACCTTCCTGTAGACAAATCTGGAAAAATGTCAAGCTGTAAAGTAAGTTTTCATGCATTTTCCCTTCTGAAGTTAGTGTCTATACTACTCTTTAGAAGTATGAATAAACGTAATGCAAATGAAATCGCTGCTGCCGTCCTGAGTGTTCTGTAGACTTGTCGCTAGGATGCAAAGGGTCGGTTATTTAATGCTAGATATAGATAACGCTTCAGTCTCGATCAGTGACATGATGTGGATGGATGAATGTCCCCCCTCCCCCCCAAGTACAGAACAGCAAACAAGCAATCTTCCTATCGCAGGCTCAGAGACGCAGCTAGCTTAGCTACTCGCTGCCCATAAGCTGAAGGGTCTGTAAAGCAGCTTGCAGTGAGCGGGCAGGTGGTCCGACGTAATGGACAAGATTAGCATCAGTGAGGATGACCGAGATGCTGTCCCGATATGAGGAACTGTGGCTCGGGGCGGCTTTTTACGGCAATTAGCAGGTTGGACATTCCTGAGCATGGAGCCCCGATGATGAGCCACCTCCCTCTCCACATGCATGCTGCCGAAAGTGGGGAGTCTATTTTTAGACTGTTGGTGAGCTGCATGCAGAGGCAGTAGGAGCTGGGCAGACTGACCCAGACCACCAGCTGCTGCCTCCCCACTGGGAAGAGCCGCACAGTTCAGCCGGACCATGTGAATCCAGCCGAACGGCTGCTTGATGGCTAAGGCCGCGCCGACCTGTGACTCCAGCACAAGGCCCAGACTAAGTGAACAATAATTGGGCCTTTCTGTCACTTGCAAATGTTAGTCAGTGCAGCATCCAAGACTCTCGGCAGAGAGATGCGTCCTCAGCAAATGACATGATCCCCAAAAGGCAGCTTATACTGCTGTTTCCCATCTTATTTGCATTTATATTCATTTTGCAGACATATTTGTCCAAACTGAATTATACGTGAGGCAGATAATATGTAAAAGAATACAACTGTCAAGACCGATGCTTCTAAGTTTCCAAAGATGCACCAAAAACAAGATGTTGTGTGGCGACGACAGAAATACTCTGCATAACTTTTGTTTTTTGGTGATCTTTATCTCATTAATTTAATTAGCCTGCTTCATTAAACTTGCTCACTGCTCCCTCACTGTGTACCTGTTATATGTACTTCATGGAGACAACCTTGGGAATCAATTCATTCATGTCTTTGAACGGCATTCTCTCTGAACTGGTGAATTTTCATGCACAGGCAATGATGCAGCTAGAAACACAGGCTTATTCTTTGGTGACACTGGAGGAAGAGCTCTAAAGGGAAACGGGAGAATTCTGTAGGTGTGGCACACAATGTGTCCTCCAAAGCCCCCTCTGCTGGTGCAGGGAGCATATGACAGCTGGTCTGCACCCCAGACTACTCTGCCTGGTTGAGCATATGACAGCAGGGTACTCGAAAGAGGGCATGGTGTTGAAGGATCATCGGGGTCCATTTGGTTGAGACAAATAGAGTGTTATGCCCACAGACATTTATTTTGTTGTGATTGTCTGTGGGGGGGTTGTGGTGTGTATGGGTGTCACTGTCTCCCGTTTCCAGCTCTGGTGCCCCGCACTGCACCTTGCTGCTGCCCTGCATCAACCGGGCATGACAACTGCTCTCCACACCTGATTGGTGGATGCCCAAAGCAAGCCAAGCTCTCATTGGCTATTGCACCGATTGCGGCATGGTGCCCCGGTCCTATCTGTGTATCTGTGCTTAGAGTAATTAACCTTGTATACAATGTAAATAGTGTGGTCATTCCTATTGTGGTTAATAACTAATCTGCTTGTGTTACTGATGTTAAGGAAGCAGGGTAGGGAGTGGGTATACATTCTTAGTTTGTGTTTTATCCTGTTTTGTGATAATTAGGGAGGTTGTGTTTATGTTGCTGTTGTTGGATAGGTTACAATGTTTGCAGTGCCTCGCTCCCAGGGTCACTTGTGCTGCATCCTCTTATTGGCAACAAACTCCTTTGTTGTTATTCATATCCACTGACTAACGTGGTACATTGGGAATTGGGGACAGGACAACTCTAGTGGTGTCACCAGAAAATTTGAATCGGGGTGGCAATCAGGGGCCATTTATGTTTTTGGGGGTGGACGATCTGCACTTTCTCTGCACTGTCCTATGGTGCCGCTTAGAAAATAAAATACTGCATATTTTGTTCTTATTATTTTGATGTGGAGTGGCCACATATCTGCTTACATCCACCCCTGAACCCGCTTTATTAACTGAAATGCTCAGGACTCTGCCTTCCCTAGACCAGGGTGGTAATATGCAGGTATAACCAGCAGGAGTCCTGATTATCTGGTCTACAGTCTTATGTTGCATCACTGAGACCCAGCAGCTGCCTGTTTATATTCTGGCTTTCTTTGCTGCCTATGGCTGGACCAGCGTCATCTAATATGTTGGCACCACCACCTGTGATCTTGCATGAGTCACTCAAGCCAAAAATACCCAGATAAGAAATGGACTAATGAACAAAAACCAGACACAGCGACCAGCTCACCAAGACTGAACAAGAAGCACTGGTAAAACTTATTAACCAAGTCACTACTCAAGTACAAATCATGAACTAATAGGAACTGCATGAAAATACAGGAACCGTTATGAATCGGTACGTAAGACTTCATTTCTGGTTAAATAATACATTAAGTTTGCCTGTACAACTATGTCATCTGTGCCCCTCAATAAAGTACTACCAAAGTTGAAATGCCAATCCATCGCAGGGCACAAGGCTGGGGCACACCCTGGATGGGATGCCAGTCTACCACAGGGCACACTACCTGCATGTACCCAGACTGCAGGAGGAACCGGGATTACTTGGTACAGAGAGAACACTCAAAACTGCACAGACAGACAGAGGTGAGGCCAGATCAAAATCCTGGAAGCGAGTGAGTTACTCAGTAAGGCGCCGTGCCGCCCATTCGAAAATAAGCTAAAGCAATCTATCAGAGACAACGACATCTTTGTTGTAAGATTAAATTTGCACAAAATAAATGCCATATAACTGTCAAATGACAGTTTTTGTTACTCATCAGTATCCTGTCTGTAAAAATAAGATCAATTCTTTACTCCAAGTAACAAGTTTACCCAGGAGAACCTACAGAACAAAAGATGCTATATTTTCAAACAACAATTACAGTGAAATAACATCGCAAACCTTTGTGCAACTTTTATCAGTCAATATAGCAACATAAAATTAGATCAAACTGGGGCTTTGTTAAAGACCAGACTGGGAATAGAGACCTTTGTTAAAATATTTACTGGAGAAAACCCCAGGATGAGACGGGGAGAACAACTCCACACAAGTAGGGCTGGGCTGGAGACTCGAACCCGGGGCCCAGAGGTGTGAAGCGACCACGGCACTGACCATGACACCTCCCCCCCAAATTATTTCATTTTTTTATTTTTATGGAGGCTAAAAATGTCCCAGCAAGCATCCTAGCACTTTACTCTTTCGACCACTACAGCCCGCCCACTACCCAGCTCCATTATTATTCTTTGTGCCAGGTTTTTCCAGCGGTAACAGAGTACTTTTATATTTTTTCACAATTTGAGGTTGCCTTTTCTTTCCTGTGTTAACATATTTGGGATAAATATATTCGGTCTGATGCTTAGAGACATTCGACTTGAAAAGATGCACTATAAATAAAACTAGATTTGAAGGTGTGACTGTTTTGGGGCGTAATATTGTTGTGGTGCAGGGAAGGAGGATAGGATGAGATGACATGTCATGTCATGTCTGAGAGCGGGAGAGTTCCCAACCAGAGAGCACTCAACACTTCAGTCTGCTAAATTCACACTCAGCCCTCCGCCCTCAGATTTGGGCCGACAGACCGGCCGTGTTAAGATGACGACCAAGGAGCTTTTCAGCCTGTCCTCCATTTCCGCTTCACTTCACTTGACCAGCGAAGCTCTAGGACAGAAAAGTGGAGAACCGACTTATTGGAAAGGTGTCCAATGCCGGTCCTCGGCTGACTAACCTCTCCTGCATGACCCCCATTCTGCTGCCATCTTACACACCTGTAGGTCAGCAGTGCGTGTGGCTTATATGGCCAATGCCTGTAATTACTCCCCAGTACTTTTGTCCAGTGTATGAATGGCTGTAATCATCACCCCAGTTTGATCCACCACTTTCCTTTTTACATCATCTCTCCCATCCTTCTTGCATTACATAGAGGTTTTTCTACAGTATATTCAAAAAGAGATGGGTGCCAATAGCAGAGTATTTACGGTTCAGGTCATTGATTTGTTCAGTTTAGTTTAAAGTGCATCACTGGCACCTATATCGAAAATCCCCACAGACTAGTGCCATCATGTCGAGTAACACACAGTAAGTGAAGTCCCTCTCTCCCTCCCTGTTTCTCCCTCCTTTCATCCCTCTGTTTCTCACTGTTTCTCATATTCTCTCCCCCTCGTTATCCTCCCTTTTTCAGCCTTTTTTTTCCCTGTCATGAAAAAGTGTGACTGCCTGTGCTTGTGAGTATGCGTAAGTGTGTGTGATGTATGTGTGTGTGTGTCTGTGTGTGTGCGTTTTTATAATTATTACATTGTGGGGACCAGATATCCCCAATGGTAAAAATCTGTATGGGTTATGCCCATAAAATTGAATGGAGAGTCCCCATAAAAACAAGAATACATTGACTCTGTGAGTATGATGTGTGTATGTGCACGTGATGCATGTGTATGTGTGTATATGTGTATATGACGTTCACACACATCACACACGGACAAACACACACACACACACACATCACACACTCCAGGACCCAGCCTAAGCAGCATGCTGGTCTAGTGGGTAAGTCACATGACAAAAGGGTCACGCAGCGGCGCCCCTGGAGTCCATCTGTTGGGAAGCACGTGCGTGTGAAGGAGCGTCTGGCTGCATGGGTGGGGACTCACAGCGGAGCAGACTGCATCTGCATGCAGGCCCATAAAGGCCAGTTTGGTGATCAGAACAACACCCCCATGACCTGCCCAAAAAAGCAGCGAGTAGAGCAGCAGCCCGTAAAAGCCCAGGGCTGCCCACAGGGCCCTGTGAAATCCATTTTCTTATTTTTCAAAAAAAATATATTTTGATCTGTTTCAGATTTTAAGTTCACCAAAAAAATGAACCGAAAAAATTAGCCTTTAAGGACACAACAATTTCGTAGTTTGCAGAGTACGACATGTGCTGTCTCTACTGCCTGTATCCACTTTTGTTTCCTTAAAGGGTGATTGTTTTGGGTCGGCAGATTATAAAAACTTCGTTCTGGATTCTGATATAATCAGAGTATTTGCAGGCAGGTCAGTTAAAATAAAATTTAAGCAAATACAGCAGGTCGGATAGGAGGTCGAACATCATTTTGTCTATTAATAGTTAAATTAACATAAAACATTTGTTAATTATAACGTTTTGAGTTGAAGTCAGGTTCAATAAAAGCATTGGGTGAGTTTGGGTCGCTTGTGAATGGACCCATGCATCACTGGTTCCTGCACCACGATGGTCGTTCCTGTAAATGTTCGAGCCGCCGGGGAAGCGCCCTGAGTTCCTGAGGTGCAACATCCTGCACTCATTTGGACCAGATCTGGCTACGGCAGAATCCTTCCTGTAAAGTCTCTGGCTATGCCTACTGCGAGGGTATTTTACAGTATCAGGACGATCTCAAAATGTGAAAAAAATCATAGGTTTAAACTGTGCACACAATATCTGAAAATTCCACACAATTTTGCATTTATAAGTAAACACCATTTTCATGCCTTGATTCCCTGATTCCATCTGTGATTTCCCCATCGCAGAAATCATAGAAATCATTGGGCCCTAAGCCTCAGGCCCAATCAGGGGCCGTCTCGGGGCGGCGTGTGCAGCCCCCGTGCCCCTTCTTCTACAGGCCATAAGGGCCAGATGCTATCTGCTGGAAGAGGCCTAATCCTGTAATTCCTTAAGGCCACTGACCATTAATAATTAACACACTGTGGTGCTGCCCTTTCAGAGATGGTACCCTGCCCACTTCCTCTCCCTTGATCACTCTCTCATTTCAATTTTGTTCACTGTTCCCCATATATATGTATAATCCAGCTGTGTTTCCTATCGCTCTGCCGACGTTGATTTTTTTATTAATATGTACTCATTTTTCAGTACTTGCTGCCTGAATTTCACTTTAGCCTCAGCTAACACTTCTCAACCTGGTGCATGGACCTTGGAAATGCAATCACAGTTAAGAATGCAGACCATAGAGCTGTTTCTTGGCAAAGAAGATCACTCACGGAGTTAGATCCTTCAAACCAAGGAGACCCACCCACGCAGAACCATCCCCCTGCCTAGAAAGCCTGACCATCAAAATCCTGCTCCGTCCGCTCAGAGAAATGCCCCTGCACACAAGGGGAGGCTATGCACCAGTGTCAGCTCCTCCACACTGCAGCATCCACAGGCCTGACTTCCCAGGGGCCTTGGCAAGCCATAGACAGCCTGCCCAAGGAGACTTCTTTCAGGCTTCCGTCTGCCACTGCTCCCACCAAACAGTACCGGGAAGAGACCCACTGCCCACCCTCAGGCCCGCCAAACAGTACCGGGAAGAGACCCACTGCCCACCCTCAGGCCCGCCAAACAGTACCGGGAAGAGACCCACTGCCCAC
>JAODKE010000041.1:1398104-1409873 GCA_026779605.1 Mormyrus hasselquistii
AAATCTTAACTTCCTCTAATCATTAATACAATAAATCTGTCTATGCATCAGTTTGGAGGCTCAGATACATCACCCTTAAAGGCTGCCCCCTATTAATTGCTAATAAGTAGGGTAAAGATCAGTGCTGCGGAAAGTTCCCTGCTGAGCAGATGGTGTGCGGAGGCCTTGGGTGATGTGTTGGGTGACAGGTACCTCATTAGAATGACCTAAGAGCCCGAGTGGGTCGTCTACAGCCAAGGGCTACAGTAAAGTGGAAAACGGCACCGATAGCACAAGCTCACTGGGAAATGCACTACTGCCTGGAACTATCTAGAACATCTATGGGCAAACATTTTATTATTTATGAGCACTAATTACTTACAAGAGAACAAAAGCATCACTTGACATTTTTGGGGCTCATTTTCAGATTAAAACCTGAGGGTGACGCCTTTGAAGGCCCACTCAGCTCCTCCTCAGGCCCTTCTGTTAACTTTACATTTTATTTAATTAGCAGCACCTTTATCCAAAGTGACATACCTTTTTTTTGAGAAAGCAGGGTCAGCGGGTCCCTGGGGGATAAGGGCTTTGCTCAGGGACCCAACGGTGAACATAATCTGCCTAAACCTGAACCGACACCCTTCCGATACGGCATCTTAACCTACGGAGCCACAAACAATAATCATCGTGTGACTAGACCCTATCATATCCCACACTGCAGCTACTCCCAGGACAGCAGGCAGAGCAAGATGCTCGGATCAAACAGACTCCACCAGTCTGAATCTCTGTGTTAAAAACAGCAGATGACAGCACACGGTCCCCACGTGCAGCCAAGGACAGTCCTGGGGTTTCCTGCAGGTCATTACTGCTGTTCCTCAAGGCATTCGCCATTTCAGCCATCTTCCATAAGCACATATTTAATACAGGGTTATGGGGAACCCACAGCCTGTCCTAGGAAATACCCCAAGCGGGATTCCAGGCCGTCACAGGGCCCTCACACTCACAAGCACACACAGAGGGCACATTGCAGATACTACTACTCATCATTATCACAGATTATTACCGTCTTTATCGTGGAGTTGCACGATATTACGGTAATATGGTATTCTGGCTATACAACAGTATTTTGATATCCTGGCAGGAAGATTTCCCGTGTAATTTCGGAATGGTAGGAAAATTACATACCTCCCAAGCAGACTATTATAAATTTTTTTTTTTTGCAATTTGACCCATCAATAAGACATTTTAATGATGCGAGTTGAGTTACAGTCCCTGGCTGAGGGTGCAACAGATTCAGCTGGTACCCTAAAGCCTAGGTGTCCCAGCTAAAAGACACCTGTACAGATCTCGCACCACAAGCCGAGGGACCGGGACCAGACCAAGACCGTCCTACAGGGACAAACGTATAGGGGCAATCCTCATAGCCCTGCTGGGACAGAGAGAACCGCCAGTGGCACAGATTACTGGAAAGACGAGCACAGGGGCGCCAACGGAGAAGCCATTTCAAATATTAGAATAACAATAGATAATGCTGCATGGCCTTATGGGAAACAGTGGCCTCCGGGGCCATTCTGCTGGTAATTAGCACCAGTAAGTTTGGGGGGGTGGGGGGGGTGTTAGGGTTAAAATAAAGTTTTCTTAGTGGTACAAGCAGAGGATCCTCCCCCATTTTGACACCCCCATTGGAAGCTATTGCAGTGTCTCACCCCCATTGGCAATAAAAAAAGGCTGAAAGGGGGGAAAAGGGAGGACATGATCCCTCCCTGTCAGGTGCTTAAAGTCTAATTAACAGCCCCCCCCCCCCCAAAAAAAATGGCTGAACCTTGGCAGCTGTGGATGTCATGGCGCTGCCGTTTACAACTGCAACCTTTTAATTCTTGCCATGTGGTATTCAGCCTCCTGGGGGGGTAAGCTGCTCGCCTCCGTGGTGCGGGGCGGATCGGTTGCCCCCGCGGGCGGCTACTGGAGGTGTTAGCGTGCAAAGCAGGAAGATTAAACCAAAGGAGGGCGCCGGGGAGCCAACGACAGGGCAAGCGAGGTGACGCTAGGGGCCCCCTGAAAGGGTCCATTGCTGAGGCATGAACAGGACAGGGCCCCGCCCCCACCCCAAGGCCTTTTCTCATGTGCACATATAATCTGTGTCCCTTTGAAAAACAGACACCTGCTGTTATAGGACACGCTCCGTAGGAGGCTGTGGGTGGAGCCACATGCTGACCACGCCCACTGCATTAAGATGGGGCAGGAGCCAGGCACATGGCAGACCAAACGACAGCACATGCTGGTGTCGGGCCTCACTCCCTCCCCGGCACACGCTCACGCATCATCCGGCACCGCTGCCGCCGTTCGGCCCTAAGAGCTGGTGTGGGATGCTGCCCCTTTCAATCCAGCCAGTGTGTCCTGTTTCAGGAGCCCCGCCGACATGCGTGATTAATGCCCACATCCTCAGAGCGTGTGCAGGAGCTGCTACTCACGACTCCTGTGTGGGGAGACAGGCAGATTCAGACTTGACGGCGCTGTCAGCGGTGCTGCTCAGGAGCGATTGCAACAGGAAAAGAAAATAAGGATAAAATATCCGACTGCACTTTAATCGAGTGGCAACACGTACAAACAGGCTACCGACGTTGGTTCACATGTAACAAATAGCTTCAATTTTACGTCAACATTAAATGTGTGTTTTTTCCATGATTCAATAGGGTTTATATAAGCTGAGGAAGTTCTGCTGCAAGCCTGCCAAAGTGCTAACCATCCCAACGCTGTCTCACCACGTGCTCCTACTGTGATGGTCACTCCGCTTCCCCTCTGACAGGTGAATTTCCCCAAAAAGGTCCCGGTCCACCACCATGTTCCGCCCAGGACAAACAGGACCAGAGTTCACTAGACCCAGGCAGTTAGGATGAAGTGAGACAAATATCATGCGGAACCAATCAGGCTACTGGATGCAGAAGATAAGGTGAAGATAAGGATTTATTCTATTTCAGCATCAGCATTCAGTACTTCTGTTGTGGGGTTTGGGGGGGTATTAAGTGCCATTTGAATTTTTTTTTTCTCCTTCCCTTGAAAGTGAAAAGGGCAGCAATGTACTTCAGCTTTACAATGTGGTAAATAATTTATGAGTCCTTTCATAGCAGAATGAATCATTGTTCTTCGTAACAATTCACCATCTCGCAGGGAAATGATACACAGGACATAAACACAATGAGGCGGGGAGGGCGGGAGAAGCGCGGCGGGGGGCGGTGGCTCCTCGCGGGGCCGCCTCTCCATCAGCAGGGCCGCGGACTCGCACGCTACGCACGGGCTCCCACCAACCTGCAGGCTCTCCCTTGAGAGCGAGACGGCGGGAGTTGGAGATCACGGAGGTCCGAGGACACCTGTGGCAGAGGGTCACGGTTCGAACGCGGGGCACCGCCTACCTGTTCTGCTGAATAATGGGGGCTTTGAGCACAAACATTTCTGGGAAGCGGTGGAAGCAAGACCGATGACTTCGGATGATGCACAAAACGGCAAACATGAGTGAACCACCACAAAGCAAAGATGGGAAGCTGCTGCCCTCTCTTCTCCAGTGAGTGAGGAAGGGACAAGGAAGACCACCCCCCGACCCCCAACCCCCCACAGAGGGTTGGCACTCAAGCTGTCACTCTGGGGCTGAACCACACTGACCAGCTGTCCATCAGAACCAGGCTACAGCCGAGCGACGGCCACTGAGGCATCAGAGCAAGCGAGGCCCTCCACTGGACAGCTGGAGAGGGCCTGTGAGGGCAAATGAGCGATGGCGGAGGGGCCCGGCCGCCAAGCGCGCAGCACATCCGGGGGGTGCCTGATCGCTCGAGACGTGCCCGCTTACTCGCCCCTGACACATTCAGCGGCCCGTCACAACTGGCCCTGGTGAATCGCACTTCCTGTGCGTATTGAGCACAGCCAGTGGGCCGGGGCTGCAGACAGGGCACTCGCACGTCTCAGTGCCTACCCCCACACGCCTAAGCGGGCCTCCACGGGGTCTCTCACCCCCATCGTCTCACATAGACACACACACACAGCCTCTGCTGCCCGCCCACTCACGGGCCCTAATCCCCAGCCTTGCCTTTGATAGCGCCCCCCCGCTGTTCAGCCCTAATCCAGCAGTCTGTCAGCTGGCGCTGCCCTCAGAGCCAGCCCAGCTGGCAGCCTGGGCCCCCGGGTGCCTCGCCGACCTGGGGCCCAGGGCTTGTCGAGTGAATATCCTAATTAATTACGTCTTGATCTGCCCTAATAAGCTTGTGAATGTGTCTCTACAGGCAGAATATACATACAAAGGCTGCGGCTATGCAGAGAAAAATGAGAGCTCTGTCTAGAGAAACCAAATTAACTAAATCTTACCCTATAAACTCTCTCCACACCTATTTGGTAGAAATCCAGCAAAGCTACGCTATTATACACACAATCTCGAGAGTTTTGGGACCATATCTCATTTATATTTACATCCATGGGAAACAACATCAGGATATTTTGAACTAATCAACAGGGGAAAGGGAACAGGCAGGATAAAGTGCCGATTTTTCAGGATGTGTTAGTGCCACGTCATAAAGGAGCCTGTGACATATGTAATGAGCTTTGCTTATGACTAGGGCTGGGCGATACCATATCGATATATCGCCCAGGCCTACTTATGACATTAGTAATCTGTTCATGACATGTACAACGTTATGTTTGTCATACAACATGGAATCTGCATGACATTTACCTTGGGTCATGACATATAATATCAGTATGACATTCATTTGCATGCATAACATTACTGAGTTAAATTAGACATTCATCTGCATGACATTTACCTGTGTATGTGTCATCTTCCTGGGCGTAGTAAATAATTAATCTGTATTTATGTCATAATTCATGCGTGTGCAACATTTTGTGACATTTTTCTGTGACATTCAGTTAACGTTTTTCAGCGCGTGTGCCATAATTCATCCATGTTTATGATATAATTGCATTTTGTGCAAGACATTCATTTGCTCAGAAAATGCTTCCATGAAAAGCAACTAACCTACTTTACATTTTTACACTTCACCCATTTATAGAGCTGAACATTTATTGATCCAGTTGGGACAAAGTAATTTGTCAAGAGTACAACAGTAGTTCCCCTTTGGGATTTGAACTGGAAATCTTCCCACTGACAATTCAGCTCCTTAACTCCTAGACTGACATGGGACCTTTCAGTTTAAAGGTCTGTCAGGATCTCCCCAAAAGAAAATACAACAAAAAATTAAATAACACAGCTGTTGTGAAATAACCAATGGGCTACATCCAGAGTGACCAAAGGCATGCTGTTTCCAAAGACTCGTCGCGAGGCCATTTCACAATGGCTTACAAAACACTGGGACAGATGTAGACAGGCTGCTGGCATGCAGGTGGTGCGTGGCCGTGCTGGGGAGTACAGGGCAGGCCCCGTCTAGCGCCCGGCCCTGCCCTCTAGGTTCCCATGTGGCATCCTTTCACAGAAACGCAATGGGCACCCGGCAGCACAGCATGGAGGAGCCCAGAGCTGACTTCCAGTTAACAACTCACATACAGCTGCTCCCCCCACCACGACCCCCACAAAAACAAACACAACAGATAACGTTAAGTCCTAAAACAAACGTGACAGAGAATATCGCTCCGTTAATCGCCCAAAAGGGCTCTACGAATACTGAACATTAATAACCCCTCATATGTTCTGAGTCATGTTTGTAATCCGCTTTTGGTCTCCATGTATTCACGGCGCTGTAAATCGACGTGGCCGTCTGCGCCGGGCCCCTAACACTCATTACTGCTCATTAATGTTCCTCACACATGGCCACACAGCTGGGAGCGCAGATTCCAGAGCACTGCAACAGGAGGGTGCTGATCCACATCCCTCGGCTTCATCATCTCAATCGAACACCCACAGGTGTAAACAAGAAATACTACGAATATTAACATTAACATATGCAGTGGGCCTGTGTGAATGGCCAATGGCTCACTGCACTGACTAATTATTATTATTATTACCACCATGATCTCTATTACTGTGATCTTGTACTAAACAAGCTATATTAAAAATGCATTTTATATATATGTATGTGTGTGTGTGTGTGCGCATAAAATTTGACTATGCCCAGTTAATGTGAATGAAAGCTGTATATTGTGGTATACAACACTGTTAGTCACAGGTACCACCAGGCTGGTTGCCAGCATTTTTATTTGAATTAACAAATCAGAAGCAAGTTTTTAAATTACATTATATGATATATGCATACAAATTATTGCTCCAGTGACATATTCTTTTAACTTCCTTTGCCATGACAAGGCAGCTAAAAAATGTCTGTATCCGGTATCCGGGACGTGGCAGGTCTTTGGGGTTTGGGTTATTTCATGCAACTGGACTAAAGGAGAAGAAGTGTACCAATACAGCGGGCACATTTGGGCGTTCTGTGATTGGCTTGAGAGGGGCACCCTAGGCCCACCCACCCATGCAAGGCTGTGCTCAGAAGTAGAGTTCCATCCTCAGAACATCTGGACGGAACACTCTGGGCGCTCTCCCTCTGCTTACGCGCCCGTGGCAGTGCAGATGACTCACAGGGGCTTAGCAACACAATGGAAGTAACCTTCTGCGTCAATACAAGGAAACATTATCACTCTCACAAAAATGCCAGAACTGCCCGGCAGAGATGCTGGAAACAATTAATAGGAAACAAGCGTGTGGCAACAAAAGAAAATAAATGTTTTAACACCTTAAGTGTCCACAGGGACTCCATCATCACATGAAAGAGACCTGTGGCACACACAGGGATCTATGGCAAAGCACACGTATTGCGGAAGGCATGCAGCAGGATGCATAAGGGCAGTGTGTCACAGGGGGGACAGCCAGCTGCACAGGTAGCACGTGTCAGGCACTGAGCCTGGCACAGTGCAGCCAAAGCCTGCACACCTGCGTAGGAAGCGTTTCTGCCAGGGCTTGGCATCTCACACACCTACTGGAAAAGCTGTACAAACACCCCCCAGAATAACTCTGAGCTTCTCTTGGCAGCTCCAACCGATTTAACAAGGATTCCTTTTTTTCTTTTCTCTTTGCTCACAGGGAGCGGCTTCCGTAAATCAAGGTTCAGAATCGGAGTTGCCGTTATTGCGAGATATCTGTCTAACCCCGGGACTGGGTCACTTATGAGAGGGGAAAGAGTCCTGCGGACGTCGACAAAACCGCCGGACGCCTCTGTGAACCCATCCAAGGTCGTGGGCTGAGAATGTCAAAGAGGAGTCAAAGGAAATCGGTGCACTCAAATGTCATATGTAACATAAGACCCACGGCTGCCAAACCCGATATATGATTTGACACCGTATTTTGAGGCGGCTGAGACGGTATCCGGTTTCCCACGATCTGCGACTCACGCACAACGAAGCGCGTCCCATTCACATATTCTACAGTAATTTTAGCTACGCATATCGCTAAGCCTCAGATGAAATGCAGCAATGGTCTTCGTAGGAACATTTTGCAGTAGTTATATGTACTTTACAACCGCTGCCATCACCACGGAACAAGGGACCAATATGCACAGCGTTATTTGGCAATGACTGACCTTCCTTACAAGGGGGAAACGTCCCAATGTTTATGTGAAGGTAGAAGTGCACCACGCGCTCCTTGTGAATTCACTAAGAACTTATAAATCTGCAAACACTGAAGGAAACCCGCTGTCAATTTACTTTTAGAGCTACATCTCCGGCTAATGCACAGCACGTGTCCACGACAGCAACGCCGGTTAAGCATGAGCCATACCTAGGACAAGACGGTGTATTTGCAGTTTATGGTTAACGTGAAGTGACCGTCATCGGGAGTGAAAAACACGAAGTATGTAAATCGTGTAGCAGTTGTTTGGGAGGAATGAATGGGGGTGGGGCGACTGGATGTTTTGCAGGTCCGCTTCTGACGGTCATGAAGTTAACCGAGGCACGGGTGATCTCTCTCAACTCACCTGGCTATAGTGCACCCGAAACGGTCTCAGGTAAAGGGAGCTGTCGCATGGAACCACCTCGATATTGCTGATCTGCTCCATAGCTCATTCAGGAATCACCGTCCACCCGGTGTTTCTTACCACAGACAGCACAGCCGCAGATCTGGCAAGCACCACAGAGATCGATGACTACGGATGCCGACGAAGGACAAACGAAATACACAATCGCGAAAATATCTGGGAATAAAATAATGCCGCCACCGCAGCTGTATCCCTGAATGCCGCCCCTTTCTACCGACATTTAACGACTTAACTGGTTGTTTTATGTATTTTGCTATAATTAAGGATTTTATATTAGACATCCGCGGCACCCAAATCGCTAAATATTGTATATATGACATCCAAGATAAGCGGTTAGGAAATGGATGGATATTTATAGGTGTACAACCTATAACTGGGCTCATAAACATACATCGCTCAGGAAATATTTCTCCTTGGAACATCAGCACATACGATAACCGAGTTGTAATATAAAATTATTTTTTTAATTGTACGAAATATGACACGGGAACCATGATTAAACATGTATTACATGGTTGAGCGATATGAATGCGAATATAAATATAAACATAATATTAATTAATACATTCATATCCTGATATTATTGTATAATGATAAAAGGTATTATTATTGTTGTTGTTTGGTTTTTTCTGAATTCGAATGCATGTGTAATTTTAAAGAAATAGTTACATTTGTAAGTTTCAAAAGGCAGGGCTTTTCTGCCACCCCAGCCTGTCTACTTCGTGAAAGACTTACCGCGCGAAGCTCGTGGCGCGTTAACCGCGCGCGCCAGGCGCGAGTCTGAAGCGCTCTTGTGCATGGCGCCACTTCCCGCCAATCCCGCCGGCTCGCGCTCTCCGGCTCACCTTACTCGACACGCTCGCGCCCTTAATTCACGTCGGCATGTTCAAAGCTGTGAGCGAATAGAGGTGCACGAACGCCAGCGCGGTATGTGCACGTTAGTGATGAATTACTTATGAACAGTTCACCACGCATCTCCTAATACAAATAGGAGCTTGACTGAAACTGTGCAAACATGGTTTTTAAAGGGCCAAGAAAAATGCAAACACTGTAGCAAGAAAAACTTTAATTAGTCATATGTGGTTTCCATGCTTTAAGCTGTGGCTCTAGCTGTGGTATTCTGAGCAGATAAATGTTGACATAAACTCCCCTGATGGGGTATATAATAGAAACTTAACTTATCTCGAGTTACTTTACCATGTCCCAGCAGATAGACAGGCTGTAATGTAATGAACAAAAGCGAAATTCAGATGAAGTGTATTTATCCATGGACTGTTTCCAAGGACAAGCTGGTAGACGGATACAGAATAATCACTAACACTGGTGCAGTTCACCACAATGTCATGGCTGCTAATAATGTAACCACTGCTAGTTAGTAAACAGATTTATGTCTCTTTTCCTTTTTCAGTTTTTCTTTTATGTGACTAAGTCATTTGTTTCTTCGTCCTTGTCCAGTTTGATTCTGGTATATTCTTTCATTTCTTCAACATATAGCATCTTTTGCCATAGCAACTTGAAGGTGTGAGTTTTGTTGTCTCAGAGCAGGTGTGACATCATTCTATTAATATGTCTCCTCTATGTAGAAGCAAATTTTTTTCACCGATTTGGAATTTACAGCAATGGTGATTTAGCGGTATATTAACCTGCTAGTATCCTGGGTTGGCTGTCTCTTCAGAGGAATGACAGGTCACTAAGATGGGGGTGATTAGTGGATATTCTTCTCAGTAATTGACCTTCAGCACGTCTTTGCAGCCAGATGACTGAAGCGGTTTAAGTACTGATTAAATCCAAAGGAAATGTTACCCCTCGGATGGGATACTTTTCTGTACTTAAACACGAGCAGTTTGAAGCCATTTACTGCCCTTTTGCATGCATGTGCCTTAGCATGTTTGGGCTCTCTGCTCCTGGAAGGTTGTCGGCTTCAGTCCCCCAATTGTTCCACCAGTGCTGCACCCGAGCCACCACCTATATATATGTCTGTTTGTCTCTCATAGAGTAAGATGGGATAGACAAAAAGACAATTTCCCCCATGAGGATTTAAATAAAGCATCTATTTAACTATTCTGTACAAGGCCAATGAGAGTGTTGGTAAATAATCTGCATTAATAATCTCCCCAGAAGTGCTTGGTTGATTCTTGGCAGGGACAGGTATGGCTAAGAGCGTATGGCCACCTTGGTGAGACAAAGCAGACCCCTGCCCTACACCCTGTCTCGTTCTGAGGTGGTGATGTGTGGCTGCTAACTGGACTGTCCCTTGCTCCTGCTCTAAGGATGTCACCAAAGCATGTCCCTCCCAATGCTGCGCCATGCTGTCAGGTCTTTGGAAATGCTTTTCAAGTACCTAACCCAGCTTTCCTCTGTCTATGGTTTTCACGTTTTGTCAAATAAATTATAGTTCCAGTTATTAGCCCTGGATATAGCTGCTAAATCACCGGTTTCCTGTAATACTGTTTATTTGTGTTTCTATCTTCTTATCTTAAGTAAGACCCTGGTCTAGTTCCCTTAATCAAAGTCTTAAGCCTGAGTTTAATTGAATATGTTGGTGAGGTGACATTTTAAGTTGCCAACTAAGCAAAAGAAAAAAAAAACCCGTAGTAGATGTAAATGAGAAGACAATGAACTTCAAAGTGAGATTCTCCTGAAAAGGACCCGAGATTTCAAATTGATCTAAACCGTGGCATGCTTTTGACATTTGACTTCAAACCTCGTTAATGTGCTGCCACATTTGTAGTTTTCTGCAAAGTTGCAGTTGCGTTCGTTTATGTTAGACTTGATGCTGCAAATTAAAATTACTCCACATGCTGCTGTCTTCTAACCCAATTCACAGGATTATTACATTCAGTCTTCACAGAGTTGTCTTGTTTCTTAACTATTGACTTTTTGCTTCAGATAGTACATTTTGCTCACAACCAGCATCTGGTTTAAAAAAAAATCATGACTTCATGCGTGATGAAGAGAGTCGCTCCTTATCTTATTTATGATGTCATGACCACTCCTGTTTCCTAATCGGTCCATCCTCCTTAGCTAAGTCTTCATCCAGACCAGCTGAGGTGACTTCTCTACGCTTACCTCCCCCAAACACACAGTATCTCTAGGGGTGCCATATGAATTGATGCTCTCTGTATATTCTTTAAGGTCACACTTTTTCAGTTTCCCTGGACATGGATTCTTCTCATCACACTGTCCTTGGATGGGTGAAAATATCTCAGTCAGAGATGTTTCGTACTCCGCTCCACTGAGGGAAAGCTGAAAATAGTAAATAAATGTCCTACTTTTGTTCTGAGAACATCCAGGGTAAAGCAGGCAGCTTCTTTCAAATGCCCTGTAAGGTGATTTGCTTCTAGCCGCTGAACTCTTTGAGTTCTGTTAGGTACAAGGGATGGTATAGTTACGCAACAGTTCATATTTTAAATTGTTTTTTGGTTTATACCTAACAGTCTATATCACTGATTCTCAGCCTGTAGTACATGGAACACCAGTGGAACTCAGAGTGGCCCCAGGTGACACTGGAGAGGACCACGGTAAGATGTTGCTGTGATTCAGGTTACTGTGATTTTTATTTATTTTTACCCATGTGGTACTTAGCTGCTTTGGTCTGATCGGAAGTGGTACTTGGTTCAAAGAGTTTGAGGACTGATGGCCTATAGCAAACTGGCATCCAGTGCAGGGTGTCCCTTGCTGTGTGTCTCCCTGGAATAACCTCCTGGCTCTGCGTCATCCTGTTCAGGATAAGCCAGGTATGTTCTTGTTGCTCCAGAGCCATGGTGGCGAT
>JAODKE010000041.1:1409973-1422891 GCA_026779605.1 Mormyrus hasselquistii
ATAACCTCCTGGCTCTGCGTCATCCTGTTCAGGATAAGCCAGGTATGTTCTTGTTGCTCCAGAGCCATGGTGGCGATTACGTGCTTTTGTTTATTCCGAACAAGCTGAGATTCTTTTGGAACAATGTCTCTCTCGTAAGCTAAGTTTGGAGAAGTATGAGGATTGGACTGTCCTGCGCCTCTGGATGGGCCCTGGTCATGTTAGGGGTCACAGAGCGGGAGTCAGTCTAACTGCTCCGAATGCAGTTCCTTATTCTTTTGTGCAGCGTACTTTCCAATTCATGAGATACGCCCTCCTTCACTGTTCCCCGCAGGAGACAATGGCTTGGACCAAATGTGAAACAGTACTTTGTTACAAAGAATGCCTCACACTGGGGGGCTTTAAAATCTTTCGGATGCTCTCATGGGGACCATGTCGGCACGGCTTGCCCAAGACGCGGGGCGTTCCCGATCTCCATGCCGTGCGTTTGAAAGGGAGCCGCTACCCCGGAAGACCCTTGGCTTTGTAGCGCTGTGCACAGAGCCGGCCGGCCCCGGCCTGGCCAGTAATAACGGCGATCGATGCGATAGCGGGTCTGCTAATGGCACCCGCTGAGTGGAGCGGCGGGCGAGGCGTCCCCTGCGGGGATGATGTAACCCACCGCAACGGGCCCACTCCCAGCGCCAAACAGCCTCGTCCCAATCTCCTCAGGCCAGCTTCCTGCCCGGCCCTTAGCTCGACGCCCTGCACAGCAGGCAGGATATCGTGCTCCTGCTGCTGCAGATCTACATCTGCATAAACAAGAACAGACAAAACAATGTGACATTGAAAATCACGGTGCACCAGTGCCCTTGGCTGCCAGTTAGTGCTGAGCAATTGGTACAGACCTCAGCACCCTTGAGGGGTGATTGTTCACAGTCCCCTAGAGGGGTGTCTTATGCAGGGCTGAGCTCAGGAAAAAGAAAACCCACAGACCTCTGGAGAATGTGCAAAAGACTGTAAGGACTCCGAGGCCTGAAGAGAAATGCTTGAGGTTTGCAGTCCCGAGGCCCTCATCTTCTGCTGGCCCTTGTGTCCTTAGACCTTGGGTGGTGAGGTAGAATGTGGAAGTTCCTGTAAAATCACACTGTATCTTCAGCTTTTCTCATGAATCATTCCAGTTGGAATTCTGCCGTATTCTGTTTGCAAAAATATGCCTTTAACTTCCAACATATGCAGCATATCTCTGTATTTGCTGTGTCGAAAGAACTGTCACGCAATACGTCAGCAACGATGGCTAGTTGACCAAGCCGATCGCTGATGATGCTAAGCCTCTGTCTTCATCTGAATTTCATCCAGTAACCTTATTCATTCCTGGGGTGCACACAGTCTTCATGGGACGATTCAGAACTCTTGTGTCTCATCTTGGTCATTGACGGACATCTTCCGTCACTCTAGATTAAATCCGGGCCCTGTGAAAGGAGGCTGCTCTCTGGCGGCGGACAGAGTCATAGAAGCCCCACCGGGGTTGCTGCACATTGGCATGAGACGGAGGAAGCGGCAATGACGGCATGCTCAAGGAAGAAGTGAGGAAGGAAGATCTAAAAAAGAACAACGTCGTTGTCTAGTGAGGAACCCAATCATTCAGTCCAATGGGAAGTTTACAGTGTACCAGATCTTCAAAAGGGTCTAATAGCCACAACAATGGATGCTTTTTGTTTTTTGAGGACCGACTGGGAAAATTCGCAAAAGCGTAGAATTTGCACCCTGAGACAATTTTCCTGAGGAAGTTTCCAAGTGGCCCACAGAGCCATATTAGGGAAACAGCTCTAGTTTGTGGCAAAAGCCCCTTCTGTAATGGCATGACCCACTGCTGTACCAATCTCTGTGTCATTTCCTCTACAGACATAACCTTATTCACTCTTATCCATTAGATCCAGTTAAATAAATCACAAAAGAATTACATGCACTCTTTTAAAATGTTAGCAGATCAAATCAGATTAATGGAAGTTACTGCGCAGATGCATTTAAACCAAAGAATCTGTCATGAGTTTGTCTGAATTGATTCTCAGATTTTATAGAGCCATTATAATAATCTTCCAATTTCATGCTAATATAAATGAAGTACCTGGAACAACTGGATAATATATACTGTATATATTTTTTTATTGTGGTGGATCCCCCCCTGCACACACACACACACACAGAGGTTTGTAATTATATCTTTGTAGGGACTCTCCATTCATTTCTATGTGGAAAACTATAATCACAACATAACAACCTTAACCGCTACCCAGCCCTAACCTTAACCCTAACTAACAAATTAAAATACGAGACTTTTGCCATTTTTAATTTTTTGATTGCATTCACAGATCTTTGTGGGGACCTGAAAAATGGTCCCCACAACGTCAAAATGTTTCAATGTTTCAAACACATGTGGGGCCATTTGGTCCCCACAATGTAATATAAACATAATCCACACACAGACATAGACTCTGCTCGGCTAGGGGGAACCCAATAGTCCTGCCCTGATGGTGCAAGCAGTCATCATGGGGGCATCGGCTATGCGTGAGCTCAACAGGGATGGCATGATTGGTCATGCATGCCCATAAATGAGTGTCACACACTGGTGTTATATGGTTCAATACCTCTTAAAGGAAACTCTTAATGCAAGGAACGTATGTCTGATAAAGTTGTCAAGGCAACAGCCCCTGTCACCAATCCATCATAATGAATGTCCCTTTTATTTTTAGGACTTGCTGATGCTACTTTTATTCAAGGTCATTATTACTTATTTTTTGAACCCCTCCCATCACTTTACTGCCCCTCAGCCCCAACAGCCACACGCTTGTTTTCATGCTTTGAAATCATAAATAAAAGTCTCTAAAAACATTAGCTTAGTGAAGACTGCAAGAGTTATATCTTTATGTATTGCATCTCGTCGGGACGGGTTGTAAGAATGTCCCACGGTATCCTCTGCTATTTACCACAGTACTTTAAGAGGTGGTATCGTGACACAGATTCCCACGAGAGAAATGTCAACGCATTTGGTGTCACGGTGGTCACCGACCCATGATGATGAACCACAATGGACACATACAAGGGCGTGTTTTATCCTGGGGACATCATGACATCACAGAGCTCCGCCCTCTCATTATAGGGCTTCCCCAAGTGGGTGAGAGATTTTCCATGTTGATAAAAATTTAAAAATGAAAAATTTTCCATTGCAGCCATAAGCTCAACCAGTCAAATATACGGAGTCGAGGGGAAAATATGCCAAGGGGGACCCTAATGACACCCCCCCCCAAACACACACACACACACCTGTTATTTTGGGGGGTTGTGGCCTAAAAGGTTTGGGAACCCTTATTAAACCCCTCATTCATGCCAGCCTTTTAAAAGGCCAGTCCTACTGGGGTGGTGGTCACATGACCCTCTCCAGGCCCGCTGTCCAGTCCAAGCATCATTGTTTTTATAACTGGATGAACAGTCTCAGGCTCCAGGTACCACGTAACTCAATCTGCTAAACTTGACCCGAACCCACCGGTGGGTGCACGTGGGATTTCCGGAGAGGGCACCCCGGGTGATCGGGCCACCCCAGACAGGCTTGCCGTTTAGTAACGAAACACAAAAATCAATGCGTGACACACTGAGCTGATAATCTCCTGTTTCACTGGAGATCCATTACACTGTCCGACACGCCAGCAATTTGGTCATTCAATCAGACGCACTTAAAAAGCTCCCTTTATGTCTTAGGGAGGACGACTGAAAGCAGAAGGGTCAGTTGACACTTGCAGCATCCAATGACAACAAATCGCATTGCGGCGGGGGTCATTAGCCGGCAACTGAGAGCGTTAATTACCGGTTTTGCCGCGCTGCGATATTTTAACGACGCGCTGGAGCACACCGGCTTCCGAGCAGCAGAAGATTCAGCCTCGACCTGAAGCTGCTCTCAAGTCATGCGTTTGTGTTTCCTGCCTTCAGGAAATAGTCACAGAGAGATGATAAGCGATGAAAATGCATGGGAGCTGGGGGGGGGGGGTGTCTCTAACGTAAGCAAACCAAACGCCCCATCCTCAGGAGGGACCTCATATTTAACGGGCCACTTCACAGCGCCATTAATTCACGCTAAAGAGGAATTCATGCTCATCCTCCTATCTTTTCGCATCATTTGGCACTTGCTCTCTCTGTCTCAGGTCAGCCACACGACCGACACCTTGTCACGCTACTTAACGTCTTTTTGAGGGGTGGGGCAGAGTGATAATGAACCCCCCCTTCCCCCATCTTGTCATAAACCAGCATCAGAGGACCTGGCAGCGAGACAGCTGGACATCGCCTGTGGACGCAGGGAGTCTGCGTCACTGGCTGAGTAGGAGCGGGGAGCCCAGCTCATTAGTGGTGAGAAGGAGCACACTGCTCGCTCCCGCTCCATCGACGGGGGGAATTTCATTTTCACCTTTGTCACAGCAGAGGCACAAGCCACCGCGACCGAAATCATCAGGCCGGCTTTGTCATTAGAGGGCAGCTCAGCACACAAAATGCTGAAGATCAAGGCCTTACATAATGCCAAAGTGTGCAGGGCTGCATTATTCAGTAGCTATAATTTAGCCCAAATAGCAGTGGTAACCATAAATCATAAAGTCTCCTCACAGATTCTGCTTCCTTTCTTCCTGCCCTGTTTACACTCTCCGGTGTTTGACTCGCAGTCAGCGTTTCTCTGAAGCTCTCGGAAGATGCTATCTCTGTGGAGGATCTGTGATGGGCTGGACCTCACACCATCTTCAGGGTGGCCATGACAGGAATCCGTTCACACAGAGAGGTCCTAAGGGGCTGGCGCCCTCTCAGAGACTATCGTGGATATCTGGTGTGTTTGGACAGCGCCGTTCGTATGTCAGGGACCGAGCTGTCTGACCCTGAGCTCTGAGCTGAGGTCTGCAGAAAGGACCTCGTGTATCAAGAAGATGTTAGGGGAGCAGAGAGTTTGCTCCCCTAGCATCCACTGCAATGTGCTCTTATGCCTCTAGTGAGGGAAATTCCTCCATGCCGACACACCCCAGTGTCCTGCCTGATCCTACGGCAGCCCGTCTGACAGCAGGAAGCTTGTCCCATCCTGCCCTGCATACCTTCCTCCGTCCTGGTGCTGCTCTGGGGCATTTTATACCCCCTACCTGCCAACATCCCAAACCTGCACCCTTACTTTGGGTCTTACACATTCGGTTCTGCCTGCTCCCCTGGCTGTTGAGCCGTCGATTAAACAAAAGCCAGAAAGTTGTATTTATTATGGAAAAAAGAAATCCTTTGAAATTCATCTGTCCACCTCTCGGTGTCTTGGTTTTGCTGCAGCATATACTGGCATCAGGACACGTTTCCTGTCGAGACGTATTTTGCTTCAGTAAGTCTTAATCCCAGCCCACAGAAAACCCATGCTGTGGGTGGGACTAAAGCATGTGGCCCCACTCACAGTACTCCTTGTGACTGCAGTGCTGTAGTCTTAGATCCCACCCCCCAAACTTACGGTGCCAGTGTGTTAGGAGACCCACCGCTGGGTGTGAGGCTCTCGCTTTGCCCACAAAATCGCACCCTGAAAATTTTCATCTGAAACTGCCTAGTGATGCATACATTTTCCCCAAAACCTCCCTCTTTTTGTAACTTTAAGTGCACTGACCACAATCCTCTTTAACACTCACTCGGTGCGGTTGGGTGTGCTGATGCCACTGGGCTCAAGATCGACCGCAGCTACCACCTCCAGACCCATGTGGCCAACACAGATCTCTGTATCCCAGACAAATATAAACAGCTATATGAGAGACGTCCGGCAACAGGACAGTGATGACAATGCTGCCGTTGGATTGGTCGTTCTGGACTCCTGGGCCCTCCCTCTTTAGGAGAGCTAAGTAAACAGTGTGGTCACAAGCCAAGATGCGTCTCAGCCATTTCCCAGAGGACAAACATTTACTGCCACAATAAACTGCCAACAACGCAGAGCTAATTACAGGACGCCGGCAGCAACAGACCCTCCTGCTTTCTACCCTCTTAATCAATGACCTTTTTATGGCTTGGCACAGAGAAATGAGATGCCCTTTGCCGAGCGTAAAAGTTGCCCCAGCACACAAAGAGTCCTACAGATGTCGGTCCATTGGCATGACACGCTTGACACGCTTGACACGCATGACACACATGCAGTGATGGCAGCTTAGGCACACAACACAAAGACGGTAGACTACAGGCAGACATGATATTATATGGTTTTTCTGCAAGATCTTTTAAGATGTTAAAGCACTGTTCACCAAGGATTCACAGACCATTTTCCACCTGAAGAGGATGACACACTGATGCTGCTCTGTGAGCGTGTTTCAGGTGAGTCTGCAGAAGCTGCAAGACTGCCTTTATAATCCTCTACGGCACCAGGAACCCAAAACCCAGAGTAGTCAGTGGTTTGGATTAGGTTTCCTTTTTCTGGTCAGACACTGCAGAACATAAGGCACTGTGGGTAGGCATTGTTGGATTAATGGCCAATCAGAATAAAGGAGAGGTGCAGTGGGCGGGGCTTCTGCCTGTCACTGTAATATTGAGCTTGGTCCAAGCGAGGATGCGTCTCTTGACTCTCCGGAGAGCAGGAAACCCTGTGGGGCGTGACCTTACACCAGCAGCACAAATGGGGTCAAGGCTGCTAATGAGATACGGACACACAGCTGAAATGAAATGTTATTCAGCTTTGTGTTCAAATGCAGCTTCATAGTTTGACTTGGGAGTGCAAAACATTCATCGGTTTCCACCTGCATGACCAGGCATCCAGGGGCGTTCTAACGCAAGGTGCACATCATAACTGTCGAGATCCTAAACAAACTCACCACGGTTTAAAATTATTTGGCCGGAGAAGCTAAACTGAATCCTACAGTGCATTGTTATAATATGTCTGTGCCGCAGTCAATCGTGTGCCCAAGATGTAGATTAATCAGTCGCTCATTAAAGAAGATAAACGTTTTCATTTAATCACTGTTTCTTCATTATTTAGCCACAATGATTGTTACTTTTTGTCAAATTTGAGAAACATCACAATTTTACATTTATGCATTAATCTTTTGCGGAAGTTTCAAGAAAACCTCTTGGGGCAGGGGTGTCCAACTCCAGTCCTGGGGGGCCAGAGCCCTGCACATTTTTGTGTTTCCCCTCATTTAACACACCTGATTCACCTCCTTGTGCTAATTACCACACAGCTCTTCAGCTGGATCATTTGTGGTGGAACAGGGAAAGAACTAAGCTACACAGGGCTCCGGCCCCCAGGGCTCCGACCCCCCAGGACTGGAGTTGGGCAGCCCTGTCTTAGAGGCGTATTTGGTCTAAAAGATGGACTCAAGGTTCTGCGGTTATAATGTAGGGAGTCTGCGCTCTTCAACACGTAGATTGCACCTAATCTGAGGCTGTGTTCTCTCCCACACTGTGTCCTTCCTTTGTCTTGCTCACTAACTGGTGCCTGTGGCAACATATTCTTGTAGATGCCTGTCTGCTCCGGAGTGTGGTCTCTTAAACTTAACAACACCGCCCCCTGGAGGAAAGCCCAGGTACATTTTAAACATGCATCTTGTGAACCGAGGTCATCTGGTCTGTGCTCAGCAGGAAAATATAATGTAGAGTAAAAAGAAGGCTCCACTTCTGCTGAAGTGTCTCCTCTGGAATACTTCCCAGCGTATATTTTCCAGTAACATTAGAGCAGGGCTTTAAGCACAGTGGAAAGCAGATATTCCAGCTGGCTGCTACAGCATCATAATAAAGTCTATCTGCAGCTGTTTATTTGTCCTGATGATTTCCTGTGTCACTTTATAAAGTTATCGTATGACCCCAATACACTTAAAAAGCAACAAACAGGAAACTGCCCATTGACGCCTTCCGAAATTCAAGGGAATTGGATTAACATGAGGAGGTGCAGCTTGGGTGAGCAAAAACTTCACTGAACATCCCCACCTCGCAAAAGCAAATCCAGAATGCATTTGGAACTTTCCATGACACCACTAACAAAGGTGTGCACGTCACCATGGTGCCTGCCCTCAGCCAATCACCAGACAGCACCAGTGTCTTGCCACTATCAGTCCCGTTGGGGCGGCCCAACAATGTCTGCACTCAGTATGCCTGCAGCTTTGGCTGACTACCAGAGAGCCACAAGTCACCATTAAACAGTACATATGTCTGCCAAATAGTCTGATGGTCATAAAAGCCGATTCTTAGATTTGCACCGAAGCATGTAAGAGCTCCAGTTTCATGATAATGTGTACGGCGGGCTTTGGCCGGGGCCCAGACACACTGAGTGTTTCTGAGAGCGTATAATTAGGCCAGTGCAGCATCAGCACAGACACAGGACTTGGCAGGCCTCCGCTCCTCTTTCTCCTGCCTTTGCTGCTGCTGTTTCTGTCATTGTCGCTGCTGCACTCCACTTGGTCCCTTCCCATGTAGGGCGGACAGCTTTAGAAGCTATAGGACAAACATTTTTGTCTCCACACTGTTTGTTGTGCCTCTCCTGTCCGTGTTTGCAGTTTAATAATCGGTACGATCAGATAGCTTTTACGATACTATGAGGGCTGAAATCGGGCCCGTGGTCATGACCGAAGAATGTACTGTGTATAGCTCAGTAGGTTAGATATCTGTGTCTGGGAGGTTGTGGGTTCGTGTCCTGTAGGCAGCAGAGTCACTGTATCTTGGTTGGTTCTCGAGCGAGGCCCTTAGCCACTGCAGCGCTAGGGATGCTGCTTCGCCCTGTTCTCTGTCTCTTGTATGTCGCATTGGCTGAAGCATCTGCTACATATAAATGAATTAACATAAATAACTTGGGGCCCCATGCAGGGTTATTCCCTGCCTTGCGCCCACAGCTTCTGGGATGGGGTCCGGACCCCCGCGTCCCTGAGTATGTCAAGCGGGTACAGAAAATGGATGGATAGAGGGATGGATGGAAATAACTCTGCAGCCCTACTGTAGTGTTTACTAGTGAGTTTCCGGATCAGCTGTGAAGGTGATTAAAACCTCTTCATGCTGGATATTATGGCAGCTGCATGGGTGACAGATTTATAGCATAAAGGAAGTTACCAGCCAATACTTGCACATCTAAAAGCATGAACCTATCCATAAAAGTCAACCCCCTGACATCACATTAGCTATCTGACCTCAAGGTGTAAATGCTAGTGCTATTTCAAGGGTCTCCTATGTTCTTATGCCCGAGTAAGAGCTTCTCCTGCAGGCCCATCAGTGAGACCCCAATTCCCCCCTGCCCTGACTCCTTGGACTGGGTGGCCTTTACTTGCATGTCACTCTTGGTTCCCAAGATCATCTCTTATCTATTGGCCTATTTCTTCCTCAGAAAATCAGGTGACATCTGTTGCTCTACCTCTCAGTTGGGTTGGTAATTCATCACCAAGTCTTCTCTGCTATTTTATAGATGAAAAAGCCAACCTTCTCAATGCACCCTGGTCACCACTGAGTATTCACCTTGGTGGTTCTTCTTTTCCTCATTTTACATCATTATATTCCTTGACAAAGGTCAAAATCAGGCCTTCCCAAGCAATTAAAGTTCATTTTTCTACCCATTAAACATTTCACTTTGGCTAACAGCCTAGTAACCTCTCTTTACCTACGCTGTCAACCTCTCTTGGCTGTCACTGCCCTCTGATATTTAAGCTAGAAAGACCTTCCCTGCCCTTTATATTTTGACAAACTGTAGTCTGATAGGAGCAGGAGAGGGATGAAAGTGTAATTAAGCTGAGGAATCAGACACAGACAGTGGAATAAATTCTTAGCCGCCAACTCAACATAACCAACATGCTCGACATTATCTTACACATTTGCCAATTCCCCCCCCCCCAGTGCCGCCCCCAATGCCCCCCCGGAAAGCTGACCTCCCAGATGGTTTCTGTGGATCTCCGAGTCTCCCAAAACTGATACCTCGAGAGCAAACATCCGGTTTCTTCTACAACATCTGAAGCAGCTTGTATCTGCCCTCAATTACGAGTGGGATGGGGGACCTCAAGCCCCCAAATGTTCCAGGCAAAGTTACACCCTTGTACCTGCCTAATTCTCTAGGTGAGTTACTAGTTCTCTCCAGTTAATCCAAAATCCAAAAATTCACACAGTTAAAAGATGTGTGAAGATCTACACTGAGCAGATCAGGCAAGAGATGGAACGATTTCACACTGCCCAAAGTCTATATCAAACCCTATGGTGGCCGTGGTCTGTTGGATGTCTGACTGTGTGAATAAATCACACAATAAAAAATTCCTTAAGCATATTATAAAAAAAAAAGATTTAAAACGTTAACATTTCAGGCTGTGACTTAATGGCCAAGGAAAAATGTCGATATTGAGAGTAAACTGGCTGAGAATCACTCTGTAAAAGAAAATACCAGTGATCTACCAGCAACTTTGCCTGTGTGTAACTAACCACAGGGTTACCTTGACCCCTGACCTCTGCCCTTTAACCTGCTCAGCCATTTCAGTAACTGGCTCCCCTGACAGACAGTGGCAGAGGAGGGGGGGGGTGTCGAGTGGCCCTTACCTGGCAGGCTCTGCCTTCCGTCCCCCCCCGCTTAGAGCAGAGTGGTTGCTTCCCCTGCTGGGAGGTCTGACACAGCGCTCACACCCAGGCTTCCCCTCAGCTGTGGCGGGCAGTAGTGAGGGCGTGCGGTGGAAGGGTCACACGCATGTGTGCGGCGAGGCTGTGCGTGTGTGACGGATCCCTGCTCGCACCTGTACTGGAGAGTTCCCCAACGCCTTGGCGGGGGGGACTGAAAGACTCGCTTTGGCATTTGATGACATAGAGACACGCAACATGGTAAATAGGGGGCGGGTCAAACTGGGGGTGTTATCTGGGTACAGATTTAACAAAAAGCTGAGGAGGAACAACAGTGGCTGTTATTCTGGCTTCAGCATGAGGGAAACAGAAAAATAAAACAGCCATCAATCTTTAGCAAGAGCTATGATTGGACGGGAGAGTCCTGGGCCTGATGATTTACAGCATCAGTGATTAGGCATGGGTGCATGAATGGACATTTAACATGGTTTTGCCAGCATATTAAATATCAAGCTCTGTTAAGTGAAGCACATAATGTAGGGCAATGTAACTTTGGCTGCCATTCATGTCATCAACCTAAAAAGTGGATCTACATATCTCACACAGGGAGCTGTCTGTAGACGGCAGCTCTGTCCGTAACCTGTAGCTCTGTCCGTAGACGGCAGCTCTGTCCGGAGACTGCAGATCTGTCCGTAGACGGCAGCTCTGTCCGTAGACGGCAGCTCTGTCCGGAGACTGCAGCTCTGTCCGTAGACGGCAGCTCTGTCTATTGCAACCAATCTGTCCGGAGACTGCAGATCTGTCCGTAGACGGCAGCTCTGTCCGTAGATGGCAGCTCTGCCTATTGCAAGCAATCTGTCCGGAGACTGCAGATCTGTTCATTGCTAGCACCCTGAATTACTTATTTATTTTAAAAGTTAATAAAATTTAAAAATAATCCTTGAAAAGGTTTTGGTTCACCAGCATGCACTGCCACCTAGAGGCTGTCCCAGGATGAGGCGGGTCTGAGGCGGGGGGACAGCTTGCATGGGATGCCAAAACATGACAGCAGCAGAAAGTCCTATTTAATGATCACACATTACATCAAGTGATCATATTATACTGTTTTTTTTAATACCAGACTTACCCATAATGCCGTGCTGCCTGGATGTCAACCCAGTTTCCTAATGCTGCTCCTTACAGAATAACAATTGGTAAAATAACAACAATATATTCAAAACTCTACCTGCTGTCACTCACTAGACTCAGACCATGTTTCAGTACACAAACACCACTGCACACTGCACTTTAATGTACATGGATGCACTGCACATTAAACATAGGCACACTGTATATCTTGTATATATTCTGTCTTCTTCATAGTGACTGGGTGCACATTTCACTGCATGTTCTACTTGTAAAGCTGTGTACATGACAAATTAAGAATCTTAATCCTGAATATCATAGATCATAGAACAGCCAGACACAGTAAACACAGTACAGTGCAAAAATACACTTAAAACAACACAGCAAAAAACAGTGCAGAAAATAATAGAAATAAAAAGAAGAAATAAAGAAGAAATAAATAGAACAGCGATAAATATTTTAAAGTTTAAGAATATGTAGCTTTAGCATGGCACGAACAGACGAGAGACTGAGTTAAATATAAAATCATAATAAGATCATGCACTGAGTTCTATGCATGACTCCACGAAAGGACACACGCCTTCCTACAAGTAAGGGACTTTTGAAAGTTTTTCTGAAGTTCCTTTAGCATTTGCCCCCATGTGGATGTAAAATCATCTGATATGGATGTGGATCTATCTGTACGTCTGTGTAATAATTACCAGCAGATGGCGATCTGGTATTTTAAAATTCCAGACAGATGGCACTCTTGTTGCTTTTGTGAGCATGAATTTCTTCAAAATGTCATATTTTTTTTCCATTTTTCATTACATTTATTACTAAAATGGCATTTTCTCTCTTGACTAAGACCATGATACATTCACTCATACTTCACCCATTAAATCGTTCAGTTAATGTATTGGCTTTTCATGGGCAAAGAGGTGACTGTAGCGCAGCAGACTGGCGCCGTTTGCTTGTGGCGTTCTGCTGGTCTGAGCCCTACCTGATCTCCATGCCCCCATTCATTGGCAGATTGGTGTGTCAGCTATTTGCCGTGTGTCCTTCTCGAAATGAACATCATCACGTCAGGTACACATCCGAGCTGAAACATGCTCTGTGTGTCTGATTCATGACCTTATAACCAGCTTGTGGACGTTTTCGTGGCGTGAATCCTGACCTTGCTTACAGACTGTGACACCATGCGTGCAGCCAGAGATCTGCTGGCTTAAATCTACCCAGTAGTCATGAACATAGTTAACAGCTAGGGCCGTTTTCTTCGTATTCTAAAATCCCCGTGTATGGTGC
>JAODKE010000041.1:1462556-1476031 GCA_026779605.1 Mormyrus hasselquistii
AGTCATTAATGTTTGTCGCCGTTCGCTACCCTGTCTTGGACATTAAACCCTGTTTACCCCGTATTTTGACTCGCTACTTCCTTCCTTGTTCGCCTATCTCCCCGGGTCACAACACATTTACTAAATAATCATTAACATTAAGATAAATATTGAGAGTTAATCTCCGGGCTATGGTCTCCATTGTGAATGACTTCTATGGAAATTATCAACCAAAACACAAATAGTGTTTGTTCAGTGATATGCTCTATGCGTTTCTTAAAGAAACACATAACTACACTAATAATTGTGCAGCCTGTGATGTCTAAACAACCTACACTTGCACACACTGCTTTGAAGTCAAGAACAGAAACAGTAAACCGGAATGTGGCCAGTATCAAAATAAAATTCACTGAATGCAGCTCAAAATATACTAATACTGCTGAAATAAAAATGATGGTACATGTTTGATGAAAAAAAGAAAAAGAATCTTTATGTTTACTGGACTACAACACAATTTTAATAAACTGAAATTACTGTATCTCTCACTGAATATATCTGCATCCTTAAAGAGTTAACACTTACATCAATACGCAAGGTCAGAATCTATTAACTCATAGCAGAAAGCTGGACTGTCATCCCAGAGATTCTGAACGCTTGCTCTCCCTCGGACTAAGCAAGCTGTTCAAACTTCCCAAAGACTCACATTTGTAATCATGCTCTGTCTAACCAAATGAACAATGTCAACTTACAGAATCTCATGCAGACACGAGGAAGCATGACGCACTGCCACACTGGGTCAGCACATTTCGCCGTTATATAACACAATCAATTGCCATCTTTAGGTCTCTGTTTCTTTAAAGGGAGGGGTGTCCTCTTTCTGTCCAGGCAGGTTTCAGCATTAAAAGCAGAGACTCGCTGTGGTGAACGGCCACCCCCTCACTGTTGTTCCGCAGTTTTCCAGATTTCCGTCACCCCTAACACTTTGGGGCGTGACATCATTATGACAGGTTCATTGCCCCCGAAAAAATAGGCCAGTTGCCCTGGAAACAAGATGCCAAAGAAACAGAGTGCATCCCTCCCCCACTCCCCCCCCCAACCACAGTGCAAATGCTCTTTTAGTGTTTTATCAGCTTTTATCAGGTTTGGACCTGCAGTGGATGGATCCTACAGAGCTAATCTGCCACTTTCCCGTGTAATTACTTCGTACAAGTGAAGGAAACAGACCTAGTGCTGAATGACCTGAGAGGGGGGGCAGGAACTCCCACTACCAGGCTGCAATTCATACCACACCAAAGTTCTGATTGGCTGCCATTTTCCCGTAAATAACCATCATGTTTGTGAAAACAGTGACACGTGTTCTGACCACCAAACAACAACCCACCGCTCATTCATTCACCAGGAGTCATCAGGTGACACCGCAGAATTAAAGCACTTCAGGTTTCTAAATCTTCTATAATCCAAAAATATGCTCCCTCTGCAAAAGCCCCCCATGATTATCGAATATTAAGGCAAGAGTGAAACAGCGTAGAGACATCCTGCACCCTGCAGTGGCGCATTACGAAATTACAGAGGGAAACACTGAATTCGCCACGAAGCAGCACAAAGACAGACCCCTTTAATCTGCGAGGATCCGTAGCAACACTGATGCGACACTGGGAATTTGTTCTGGCAGGTATGAGGGAAGACGGCGGGCGGATGCCTCGCTTCCTGTCATGTGACATGCATTAGCAGATTGCTCCACATCAAGCTAATCCTCTTCAGCTCGCGGACGCCCACCCCACTTGCCCAGCAGAATTCACAATGGAGGACATGGACTTCAATGCATGGCAGCAATGCCAATGTCCTATCAGCTGACAATGCTTCATCTCATCCGAGAGGCCAGGGGACAGTCTGGAGTCTGGAACTGAGAGTGACACAGGAGAACTGGGAATGTTGTTAAACCAGGATAATACCCAATAAAACATAAATAAAAATGGCAGTTCCCAGGTTCTAGAACACGGAACTGAAACTTGTTAAAAAATGTATATCACCAGTCATAAGGAATATGACTTTAACAACACAGTCAACCTCGATATCACAGTGGCACGTAACCCTAGATATATGCTTTTATCAACATCTGTAAATTTTCGGTTGTGCTTGACGAGAGAGCAACGATTTACTGTCCTCCTCAGTCCCAGCATTTTCCGTTTGTCCGTAAAGATGAAGCTGTTTTCAAAACAGACCCAGTCAAACACGAAAATTAAAAGAACATTTAAATGGATGGATGTGCAGCATGACAGTTAATAAACGACAGAACGGAGCTCTGCCAGTGCCAGTCTGCCGGGGCACCAGTGAGTGAGCAAGCGGCACTAGACCCAGAAGGAGATCCGCACTGCGGCGCCACCAGCGATGGCTGGACGTGCTTCTCTAATTGTCAGCAGCACCACGGATGGATCACTACACTCAGCATTTTCTCTGCAGTTTATCCACCCGCAGTGTATTTTGTGGCCTCCTGTTGGGGGCGAGAACTTCACAAAGAGTCGAGGATGAGGAATCGCCACCATTCACTGCCGTTTATTTATGGGCTTCACGAAAGAGAATACCTGCCTCAGAGCTGCGCGGCATGTCGCACGTTCCTCTCCTTCGTCGGGCTGTTTGGTTCAGCAGACTGAACATTAAGAGTCAGCCGGCCGTGGCTTGTTCGCAATGCCCAGCGGTGTTTATTCTCTCCACGTCGGACTCCATCACCTTGTGCAGCCCTTCTTAGGGACCGGAACAGGCCAAGGATCCGCAGCTGCCATGCATATTACAAACACCAGGCATGTTCACGTGCCCAGTTTTCTAGCGGCCTTCTAGCCCACTTCCGACTCCAGGAAGCAGGAAGTGCATCTGTGCGTGTAATCCCTCAGCAACCCGCAGCTTCAGGGACGGCCCGTGTCTCCCCACGTCCTCCCTAATCCATCCCAGATCCATCAGACCGTCTGGCCAAGGGGAAGAGTGGTGGTCATCCATTGCTACAAACAGTCTACCTCCTGTTCCCACCAGTATGCACCGATGATACTTTCATTTTGCAATGGTAAAGACTGTCTGACTCTTAAGTCGAAGGTTGCTGGAGCTTCACTCAGCGTGTGGCTTTAAATGCTCAGGTCCTTACTTTCATATGTTCACGCAAAGCACCAACAAGTAGAATTACCGTTCTGAACCACAAATGCACTTGACCTGTGTTGTATGCTGACGACTTTGTGTACATATGTGTGTTTGTCTGGGTTGGACAATCCTCTGCTCCAGTCATTGTGTGAACAAAATGATTCATATTAACCTTTAGCATCAGTTTTATATTGTGTACATTATGTACATATACTGTATATATGTATTTAGTATGTACTGCTTAGAAATGCAGTACTGTATATACTAAATATATGACTCTGAAGACTGTAGTAATCGCTTAATTTAATTTTCTGGTTGCTCGATAATAGCTACCTAGAGATGCATCCGTCCTAATTCACGGCGCCCCCAATGAAAAGCAAGCGGGCGTGTCGGGGTCTCGTGTCGTTGCTTTATTAGGAGAGACTGGCAGCCGTGACACGCTGCAGCCACAACCTCATTTTCTGCCATTTCAGTTTCAGTGACCCTGAAACCCTTCTGTGACCTTCTGCATCAGGCTATTTTAATACTTTTTAGTGCTGCATAAATTGAGGCGGAAGCCGTGCAGCAGTAGCAATCTCTCATGTCAATGCATGTTCACCACAAACGTGGCAAACAGGAGACATGTATCAATACTGCACAAACTCCTTATTTCACAATAAACGGTGTCTAGGTCACTTCTGTCCATTTCGTACTCACAACAGACAGATAAAAGAGAGTTAGAGTCACATGACAGGCCTGACAATGCATATGCGCAAATGCACATAAAAAGTACGCATATGCTCTGTTACCATAATCGACTGTTGCACGTGACGCTTTTAAAGGTGACAGTTATGTCCGTCCCTGATTATATGCCAATTTCCAAGTAGAAGCAGCAGGACCTTATTCACAGAGGAGCAACTGTGCTGACAAGAGGAGGATGGATGGGATTAGACTCCCTGGGTTTGTCATCTATCATATAACTCTGGGGAAGTGGTGTCCTGTCCTATATTCCACAGAGGAAATTATGTCATACGACGTAAAGCTTAAGAGGAGCGGCCTTATATATTAATATGTCTCAAGGGAAATGACGTCAAACAGCATATGCCGTTAGGGAAACGGGGTCATATCCCACACATAATAAAGATAACCAGAATTATTTCAATATCATCGGATTGCTTTACTCCAAATAAAGTAAATATAAGTAAAAATAAAATTCTCAAAATGTACCCAGTTGATGTCGTCTGGGCATGTAGATGCTCCACAGGCTGAATATTTACACGTGTCACAAGTTGACACGGATTCGTTCTGCTTGTGTGCCTTCCTAGACTTAACATAACATTACCTCCATGTCAGGCAGAGCTACAGAGCTGAAGCTCTTCACCCTACAAGCTTGCAGACAGAAAAGCTGCTGCGGCATTTGAATGCGTGTCGCTGCCTCTGTGTTGCAGCGCTATTGTAAGGTGCATAGTGTTATATTCCATGTGCATTAAAGAAAATCGTGCTGCGGTTATGCTCCGTCTCATAAAGGGGCCAGTAGGTTCACTGTTCTGCACCTGGTGGAGCGCAGGCCCTGCGAGACGGAGATCGAGGCTTGTGAACCTGATTCTTTTACGTCTGGTGACATTTGGCTTGTAGCGTGAAGGGGGCACTTTTGCGAGGCAATGGCTGCCGCCGCCACTGTGTCTGAGCCGGGGGGGAGACAAAGGCAGAGCTTGTTTGCAGGCCTGCGTAGAACCAGCCGAGATAAAGGACATGACAGCAGAAGACAGACAGAAGCAGAAAAAGCGAATCGTGACCTCATCCGCATGATAGGTGACTGGCTGGCTGGTTCCACTGGAAACCATATACCTGGTAAACACACACCACATCCAAGACTATTAAATACATGTAGAAACAGAGACACAAACATCAGCCTTTTAACACTTTGAAGAATTTAACATCAGAGAGCTAAGCCACAGTCTCCCCTACAACCATCTGTGAACATACCTATCAGTTACTCGTGTAATTAAAAGAAAGGGAGGCTGAAGCTGCGGTCATGGTCTTACAAGGCCAGACATTCGGAGTCTCACGTTCCCCGGTTTGATCCGTTAGTGTAGGAAACACGACTCCCTCACTGAGGGCATAAACACCCCGCACACCTCAGCAAGATTCTGACACCTGATAGTGTTGAAATTCTGGATGTAGCAAAGTGCTCATACTGCTGGACCACGAATAACCATCCCATCTTGCTCTAAATGGTTTTCAAATCCAATTCTGAAATTGCCATTTCGGGAACCAACTTTCTGAACTGCTTTTAGCCACAAGTTTATTGCATCCGGTCGACAAAGCGCCCTTTCTCCTCACTGTAATTCATTTCGCCCGCCTTATCAAAGCACTATGCCACTTCTAGGAATCTTTACATATCTAATCAACCTTCAGATCTACCTAATCTTTGTAAGCCTTTTTGCCAGAGAGGACGTCCAATGACACGTCTCCACTATGACTGTAAAACACGACGGCAGCTCTGAAGATTAGTTTTGCCCATTGAGGCTTCAGTCATCAGGCTAATAATATGAGTCGTGGTCCAGCTCAAGTTGTACACCAGGTGTGCGAGGGAGAAGCCATCTGTTCCCTTGAAGGAACATGAAGACGCACATCAAAGGCTGCCACAGGGCAAGAAGGAACCTTCCGTTCCGCAGCGGAGGCCCCGGTCTCCTTTCTCCTGCCCTGCTGGAACCTTAAGGCACAGATGAGGGATCAGTGTAATGAAAACTATCAGCAGAAGTCATAATTTGTTGAGGAGCACGGAGTCGATGAAAATGAGGAACGTTCTAGTGCAATCTTGCTGTTGCACGCAGCTGGATTAAACTCAACTAGGGTGTTTGAGATTAAACACACATTTGACATTAATACACAATCAGAGAGAACAGGCAGCACACAGACCTGCAACAGACTGCCTCTGCAAGACCCCCCCCCAACTGTCTCCTGAAACATCTCTGAACGAAACCTTTGTGTTGCCGGATTATGGTGAAAATTAACTGAATATTACTGACGTTTCCAGATAAAATCTATCCTGGGTGAAAAACACCAGCCTTTTCTGGTAGACCTGCATTAAAAAAGGCCGTACAGATTCTCTAGGGTACCATTCACAGACAAATAACAGAATAATCAAACATCATTTTAAAAAGCACGGTAACAGGCTTAGAGAGAGTACTATGCCCTACATTAATACTGTGACACCGCAGGGCCGGTTGTCAAGGACTTAATTATTGGGGTTACCGGCATGGTCTGTGTCACATTGTTACATAAGTGTTGTACCTGTATAGTGTTTGCCATGGAGTGTCTGTGTATTGTTAGTGTCTAAACCCCAACACAAGTGCCACGTAAACTGTTCATTCTCTTGTCTGTACTGCTGCTAGTTAAGAGTCAACACTGAGTAAAAGTACAATCACCTTACATTACGGCAGAGTTCTACCCCAGCCTTCAAAGCGTGTTTCCGTAATATCGGATCACGAGTTGTTCTCTAATACAAAACAATTGAAGAAATTTTATATTTAGTGGTTGAAAGTTAAGATAAAACAATTTACAATATTACAATAGTGTTTTTTTTTCCAGAGAAGGGAGAAAATGTGTTTTTAATTACAATATAATGTTATTGATGAGTTGTTTCAAAGTTACTTGTTTATATTTTAATCTCAGCAATGGGGGGGTGGGGGGTCCCTCCTTCTGTACGTCTGCCACCTCTGAATAACAGCAGACTAGGAAAACACAGAATAACACAAACATTTATGCTAAAACTAAACTGCCCACCGGTAGGCTGCATCAACACCAGTCTCCACGCATTTGCAGATATTCTCCTTTATTAATTGTTACAAGATTTACAGACGGGGTTACGGAAGCATGCACAGGGTAGAACATTCATGTTGTTCCCTCATTGCTGGCAAATCTCACTGTTTTATCATTCTTGATGTTTAAAACGATATTTTTATCATACCACTTTTGATACAAAAGAATAACAGATATGGGTCAGTAGTTTTGTTTTATGTTCATCATTTTACTCATTTATAATGTTGAATTTTGACTTGTAATATGATGCTTAACTATATGTCACTGTTGTGTGTGTCATGGAAAGGCAGGATTGAACATCAACATGAATAAACTTTATATTCAAACTTGCTAGAAGAATGCATAGATAACGCTTCTCCCACTCTACTTCCTGCTGTTAACATTATTAGCTTGCTTTTCCTGATCTCTTAATAGTTAAAAAAAACATGGACCTACTGCCATGCAGGAGCTGATAGGCGCAGCTGGAGATGAAAGGAGACCGCAGGACCCTGGAGAAACATGGCGGACATAATGAGCAGGTGTCCAATCTCCAGAGCTCTCCACTGGCTTCCGAAGACTCTCTTTGAATATCATCTGTTTTCCAAAAGTTCAAGTCTCTAGACGTGAGAGCTGAGAGGCAGCCTGAGGAGCTGACAGACCCTGAGAGTGTTCTCCAGAGGCCCTGACACGCCTGGACTGCTTAATACCTCAGCTTACCCAACGTAGAGATGTGCTGCTTCCTGCGGGTCTCTGGGCTACTTAGGCAGCCACAGAACTCAGTCTTGAAGTCTTACTCAGGCTAAAAACATTAGCAAACACTGGTCATGACTCTGCTCTTCACTACAACTTCTAGGTGTCCCTCAAGTGAATCCCGTCTGGTGAACAAGGGCGTGTACCAGAATGATCTTTTGGCACGAAACCTCTTTTTGTTGCTGCTCAGCTCTTGGGTCCAGTGTCTCAGTCTTTTGGTCAGATCCTCGTCAACGAAGTATCCAAGGTTCAGCTGAGGACACGTTTGCAGCCAGGATGCCAAACAGCTCATCACCGCTACTGTACTGTATTTCAAGGACTGCTGCCATTCACGGCTGGGTATCAACAGATGTTCATCTTTTGACAGGCTGTGTTTCAGTCGTGCTTGACTTCTCTGCCCAGGGGAGCTGTGTTATTCCCCTAAACAGGAACAGCTACCTCCTGTTCCTCAGATCTGACCTGCGCCTGTATGGGGCGTCGTAGTGGCTTACGGTGCCGTGACACCGACGTGGCCAGTGGGTCAAATGAAAGCGACCCTGCATCTTTTTTCTGAGGCAGCCACGTACAAAAATTGTCTCCTTCTCAAGCATTAAGGACAAATTCCCTGAAACAGGTGGGCCTCCAGTTTCTCCAGAAAAAAAAAAAACAGGCTTTCGTTGTTTACAGACGAACGGTTCCATCTGTTACTAGTAAGATTTTTAATGCGGCCCTGCGTGGCCCCTCTAATCATACCTGCTTTATGAAGCACTGCAGAATTGCTTGGTTTATACTGGCAATATGGAAAGTCTGTAGATTAATAGGTACATGTTCACACAGGCCGCTTCCTGTCATTTCACCATGTACACTGTCCAGCTGGCACCAAAATGACGTCACGAAGAAACGCAGCCTAGCTAATATCATCTTGGCTGATCAATAACAGGCACAGCGCAGATTTCCTCATTAAAGCATAACAAACACCACAACTTTGTCATTAACTATGTCTGAGTTTCTGATTTAATTAGCACATAGTGCCACTCACAAATCCTGCTGACAAACAAAACTATTTTTAGAAACACCCTACAAAGAGAGTAAAAGTGCGGCAACAGAATTAAAACAAGACAGACAGAAATTCATAGTTTTATTATCGTTCTTGCCCGGGGAAGGACAATGTGCCTGCATTGTGCTCGCTCTGCAGATACAGACACTGAATATCTCTCTGAGGGGCTGCCGACCTCCCGATGTCCGCAGATTGCCGGCGGATCCAGCAGCGGTTTCAAAAGTTTAATCATTTCCAATTTTTCAGATGTCAACAGAATGTGCAAATGGGACCAGTCATCAAAAATTGAAAATATACTATTTATCTTTTGATCTTGATTTGGGGAGCAGGCCCCAAACAAGCAGGAAGGGCCCCTCCGGTAACGATCCACGTTCGGATGAACAAGCAGGGATCGGGAAAGCAGGAGCAGGCAACGGAAAGTCAGGAATACGGGGTTTATTTAGGACAAACGGGGAACCACATGGAGGAAACGTCAATGACAGATCTAACAAGACAGACTGAACGCGGACTTACAGTAAATACAGGACATGACATCAGACTGCACGCAGGACAGCTGGTACGTAGGGAATTCACACCAGAGTGACAAGGTGGGCGTGGCCCGTGAGAGAGCGGGCGGAGGGACTGGACACGCCCCTTGTGCCAAAGGCATTAGCCTGTTGGCTATTGCAATGCTCCAAAGCGTACATGGGTTCCCTTCAGAACATCCTTGCAGAACATCAGCACAATAACTATCAGCAATATCAGGCTCAATGTAGCTAAAAAGCTTTGATATGCTAACATTTAGCGTTCACCTTGGGCATAATGTCATGTTCAGTGTTGTGAATGACCCTTCACTCTTCCATATTCATTGGGTGTGCTCTCTACTAGGTGACTGGAAACCTTCACGCAAAGCTGTGCTTCCGTTCCCTCAAAGCCCACTTCCCACTCTGGCCTCCTTAGTCAGTGACCCGTACAGATCTGCATCTTCCTGAATCCCCTTCCATCACTGCCCCTCGCGTCCATCAAATCGGAGTCTATCTGCAAAACAGTACGTCTGTCTGAGGCACAGAAGGTGCACAAAATGCTTGCTAGAATCCCCCCCACCCCTCCCACCCCCTAGTCACCCACACAAAGGAGCTGAAAATGGAAAAGAAAGACCTTAGCAGAGAGGTGCAGTTGGGTTGGAGCCAGCACACATGTCACCGCAGCGTTCGCGCTCCGCAGATGGGCGCGAGCGAGTGAGCAGCTGCCTTTATCTCATCGCCCTGAGTGATTTCACACCCGTCGATCTGCGCTGTGATGGGTCATGCTCTCGGCGTGGCCTTTATATCGCCGAGACAGCCAGCAGTCACACGGGCCGCATCTCAGACATGTTTCACTCGGCATGTACTGCGTACTGCGGCGCGACTGAGAAATCAGAGAGCATTTCTAAACTGTAAATGCCGTGCATAAACACTGGCATGTCTGCAGGGGCAGTCACAGGAAGTAGAGGAGACACCAGGCCCTCGATGGGTTGCTGAAGAAGCACATGGGATTTCATAGGTTCTCCCACGTTTTAGGTCGGGACAGCACCAGTCCAAAGAGTGTCCAGCAGAGGACAACATATATCCAGCAGACTTAATGTAATAAGTGGACTGTTTCTGAGGAACAGCTGGAATAAGAAAATGCAAATAGTTTAACTCAACATCTATAATCTGAGAAGAGAGACTACAAGCTTTGTGAACTCCAAACTGAGACGGTCCCTCTTAAAGCCTTACCCTGCTGTCCTTTTCTGCAAACTGAAGGCTTTTATTCTTTTGATAAGAGATAAAGGGATGCAGAGCGAGTGTGCCAGGACCTGGAGGTCCGTGTTCGCACGGGACAGAGGGGCACCTGTGAGTGGGTAGGCCGAGCTGAGTCGGGCCAGACATGGATAGACACTCCATTTCCAGCCTGTGATGGCCCTACGCCCAGGCAACCCACATGCTTCTCCAGACCTCCAGACGGAGACCTTGTTAATTAAATAAACTAAAAGTAAATTTGTTGTCACCATTTCCCTGAAAGCAAGGGCCTTACCCAGCTGTTCCAACAGGATGTGGAAACTGAGGTACGGCATGAAGAGAGAGGTGAAGCTTCCCCAGACAGACCCACATCCTATCCTACTGCAAGTGTCCAATCACATTCTTGGCAACATGGACCCATCCAATTATGCACTACGTGACACAGGCAGTCCAATCACACTGTAAGCGAGACAGGCCCCTCCAGTCACGGCCTGGGGTCAAAGTGGAGTTTACAGTCATTCAAGAGTCATTCAGGTCCATTTGGGTCAGTATATGCACAGCACACAAGTAGCACACAAGCAGCACACGTTCAGTACATGCTCAGCACACGCAGCAGCGCACACTCAGTACACGCACAGCACACGCACAGCACACGAGCAGCATGGTTGGTTGCATGCGGCAGACGTCGCCAGACTGCTGCATATACTGTCTCAGTCTGTATGCGCAGAAGGCGGCCTTCAGGTCAGGGGGCTCCTCAAGCAACTGCTGGGATGCTGCTTATTGGTCCAGCTGAGCTCATAGTTAATTAACCTTTTTGCCTTGATTAAATGCTTGGTTGAATTGATTTATTAATGTTAAGCTGAGCACATTAACTTAGAACTCCCTGTAGTTCTTCACTCACGCTAAAGCTGATTTGTTCATTGTTATTATAAAACAGTTACATGCGCAATTTGTGTAATGCAATATCAATTGTTTCCTCAAACTACAATGAATGAGAATGGAGCTTTAGAATAATCAATTTTATTGGTTGATTAAATTGCTCAAGGGCTATAAACGACTAATTCACTGATTATTCGACATGCAATATAAATTGATTTGAATATAACTTTAAAATTGTAGCAGGGTCCCAAATAGACCACTAGGTGACATATTATTGGCGTTTTGTGATCCCAGCCAAAGTTAATAGATTCATAAATGAGGAGCTAAACTTGGGTATAAAACACTCGTACGACCTCCTGTCACACCCCTGTTAGGTAACAGAGTCTTAAGGTCCTCGAGGCTCACAGTGAAACATGGCTACGCCTTTTGACTTTGGTCCATCTTACAGGTCAGTCCAGATCTCCGGGATGGAGAACGGATGTGAAAATGATGCCAGTCATCTGGTCACTACATAAACATCCTCAATCAACAGCCAGCCCACATACACAACACTTTCTGAATTTGCATACTTAACGTTCCCTGACTTCACATACTCAGCACTTCCTGAAATCACATACTGAACACTTTCTGAAGTTACACACTTGTCACATTGAGCCGAGTCTCTTCCACAAATAGCCTCATGCTAGTCAGAGCCTGTCCTGCTGCTTCATAAACAAAAACTGCCAAACAGTGAGAATAATTAATCTTACATCGACGAGGAGCAAATACTATAGGACATAGCTTCTTTCAGGTAAAATGGATGAAGACAGGAGTGAAAAGAATGATCAGAGAGGCAGTGCGGGACAGTGGAGTGCAGTGAAGGACAGTGGAGGGCAGTGAAGGACAGTGGAGGACAATGAAGGACAGTGGAGCACAATGAAGGACAGTGCAGGACAGTGAAGGACAGTGCAGGACAGTGAAGGACAGTGCATCACTGCTGCTCACACAGGAGCTGTATCCATACTGTATCTTTGTGGGGACCCTCTGTTCATTTCTACAGGCAAAACCATAACTCCAACAATGACAACCTTAGCAATCAGCACAATTGTCCACAATCTACAGTATTTCTTGCAAGATTTAAGAATTAGGTACCGTTTTTATAGTGGACATGTTGGTAAATATATTTATGGCTTTACTATTGAATTCCTGCCCACAGAGAAGTGGCCTGAGTATGTGAATATCTATGATTAGTCACACAATTGGCTAACTTGTGCACCATCCCACTTAATGACATCATATGTTAATGTTTCGTTTGGAAGGCATGAATCCTACAGAGCGATATTGTTCTGTTTTGTTCATATTCATTAATCCCATTGATGGATTTGTATTGTGAGGCATTATAATAGAGCTGAGGGCTTTTTGTACCTTTCATGTTGCCTGCGTGAGCATTTCGCACGTGGATTTCCAGTAAATCACGTGTAATCCACTGTGTGTGACAGCTGTCATCATCACAATAGTTGGTGCCCTTTTCTCCTAGGGCACTGTTTTTATGGGATTTGTTGTCTTCGAGTAACAAACATAAAGTGCGGGGAAAAACACGGCCCAAGCAATAGGAGGCAAGGAAGTAAAAACACTCTCAGACTCTCATTCACCCCAACAATAACTCCAAGAGAAGATTGCCGGTGCTTTAAATGAGGCTCCCCCTTCTTCCCTGGTGAGAATCGTCTGAAGGCCAGACTCCCCACGATGAGAGGAGAAGGTGTGTTTAATTAATCTGCTGCGGTAAGATGGCCTTCCAGAGCAGCAGTCTCCTCTGCCCCGGCGTCACGCAGGTCCAGCCTGTCCTATCTACGGGACCCGTGTTCTACGGGACCCGTGTTCTGCGGGACCCGTGTTCTGCGGGACCCGTGTTCTGCGGGACCCGAGATCAGCGAGACGATTCAGAATCTCATTCTCTCCCTATGCTGTTTACATCGTAATTCCAAACACAGTGCTGTCTGCATTGGCATAGATACTAAAGAGATCACTGGCAAAATCAATAAAATAACTGAACACATGTCTCGCAATATCACCATTACTGAACACGTTACTGGTAGTGTCAGTGCTTTAACACATACATAATACAGTATAATCTATCTATCTATCTATCTATCTATCTATCTATCTATCTATCTATCTATCTATCTATCTATCTATCTATCTAT
>JAODKE010000041.1:1484312-1499371 GCA_026779605.1 Mormyrus hasselquistii
CAGAGTACTCAACTGGTCGGTTGAAACAAAATCCTGGTTTGGATTTTTACTTTCTGGACCTGAAATGTCCACCTCTGATTTTCTTTGACACGTTGGCTTATCCTGACATTCAAGCCAGATCTGTTTCTGTCAAAAGAAGATACATAAAATGATAGACTTGCATTGAACTTGTGCAGCATCACCAAGCATAGCGTCAAATTCTGTTGGTGCCTTTCTCTATGATTTTCAACTCTAAAACTCTGAATCTAATTACTGCTATTGTGCTTGTAATGGTTCAGACTGTCTAAAACAAGCCGAAAGAAGCGCAATGAAAAACAGCAGCGGTTACAAATGAGATGAGAGAACGTGGAAAGGTTTGGTGTCAATGGAGAAAGAAAACAGTTTCCAGACAGACTGTGTAAAAGGCAAAGTCACACAGCAAACAGCACAATTATGGCATCTTTATTATCACACAGCAAAAGAAAAATTCAACCACCCATCCATCTTCTATCCATTTACAGTATCCTGGTCAGGGCTATGTGGGCTGTTCTTATTATTACCTTACAGAAAGAAAAACTGATTGCAATGTTAAAATTTAATGCTATTGGCTGCAAAACTTTTGCGGATATGATGTGGCACCTTGACACGGTGGCTTTTATAAAAATAAAATATTCCTATTGCTTGCCAATGGACGTGTGTTGCATATAGTAAACAGCTCACACCTACCAGTCTTTTTTCAAAAAGTCATTAAAAACTGCAGCTATTAAATGGATGCCACCATTATAAATAGCTGTAGACAAATTTCAAATCTTCCATTCATAGGGAAGAATACTGAGAAAGTTGTTTTACTTAAATGTGTGAATGTTGTTCATTCAGTCTGGCTTCTCATTACATCATAGCATTGAGACTTTATTATCTGTTTTTAAAGGTACCAAATAAAATGTGTCTGAATACTCTGTGTGTTTTGGATCTTAGTGCAGCCTTGGATATTGTTAGACCCAAAAACCTTCTACAGTTGCAAGAAAAAGCATGTGAATCCTTTTGAAATTCCTAAATCTCTGCATAAATTGGTTATACAATGTGATCTGGTCTTCATGCAAAAATAATGAACACAGTCTGTTTTAACCAGAGGTGTGTAATTCAGGTCCAGGGAGTAAACGTCCATACCGGGATTTTGTTTCAACCAACCAGTTGAGTACTCTGTGACTGTGACTCTTTATACTCAGCTGGTTGGTTGAAACAAAATCTTGGTCTGGACTTTTATTCTCTGGGCCTGAATGACCCAAGTCAGGTTTTAACATACAAGTTATTGCATTGTCCTTGTATATACTGAGCATATCATTCAAACATTCACAGTGTAGGTTCCTGGGATAATGACTTAACCCTAACCCTAACCCTAACCCTAACTAAAGCTAAATGGAGCCAGGAGATAAGAAATCTGGAGTCCAGCCAATGACATGAGACTGGGGGTTGAGGGTTCGAAATACTTTGACCTATAAAAAAACGCTCAACATTTTCAGTTTGCTTTTCACAAGAAGCGTCTGCTGATGTGAATCATACATCACAAAAAAACATCTTATGAAGACTTATGATCAAGAAATGCATAAGGCTGGAAAGGACTCAAAGTCACCTCAGAGAGGTTAGATGTTCATCTGTCCAGTTAGACAATTTCTCTGTAAATGGAGACAGTTTAGTACTGTGGGCACTCTCTCTGGAACTGGGCATCCTGCCAAGGTGACTCCAATGGTACAATGTAGGTACAATGTAGATACAATGTAGACACAATGTACTGTAGATACAATGTAGACACAATGTAGATACAATGTAGATACAATGTAGAATACTCAAAGAGCTACAGAGGAATCCCAGAGTAACAACTAAATGCTTGAAGTAATCAATGCAACCGGTTAACATCTCTGTTCATGAGTCTACAAAACAGTGAAGAGGCATGATGACCATGGCAGGGCACCAGGGCAGATGCTGCTGATCTCCAAGAAAGAGCATTGAGTATAACACTTTATATGGCGTAAAATGGGCTCTGCACACCAACTTGATAAATTTGCCGTTTGCAATGGGCCAGTGAGAGCTCAGGCCTTAACCCAAGAGAGATGCTGACAAATGATGTCAAAAAGCCATTCACACCAGACATCCTAAGAATATGGCAGAACTGAAGGAGTTCTGTAAGGAAGAATGGACCAAAACTCCCCATGAATGTCGTGCAGGCCTGATCCACAGCTAATGGAAGTGCTGGTTTGAGGTTATTGCTGCCAAAGCAGCTTCAACCAGTTGTTAAACTCACAGGTTCACTTATGTGAATGAATAGTTCAATGATGTCTTCAATATGTACAAGAACAATACAACTATTTAGCTCATTATTGTGACTCATGAAATCATATAACATTTTACGACCATTTAATGCAGAAAACCAGGTAATTCCAAAGGGCTCTCACTGTAAGGTACATTGCGCAACTGAGTAGTATCTGTTTCTTCAGATCTTATTTTGAGATACAGGTTATTTTGTCACCATTTTCTGACAATTATTAATGTGAATGAACCGCCATGACACACAGCACTGCAGGGTTCAGTTCTTGGACATTTTATATACTCGCACTGGGCTAAATCTTGCAGGACAGCAAGACTGTCTACCGACTACAATCAAATTTAAAGAAAAAAGAGGAAAGTTGAAGCAAAAAAACAAGACAGTGATGATTGTATTTGGCAATAAAGAACAAAAACCTCATGATATCGGTCACATTGATTACAGGCTTCTGAACCATAAAACCCACTTCAGACATTTTTGTGTTGTGATTCATTTAGATTTTAGTTTCAGTTGCCAAATCAGGGGAATTTACACTGCTGGCCAAAAAAACAAATCGTAGTTTAATACTTTGTTGGGCCACCTTTACAGTAACTTTAATTGTGGTGCACATTCATTAATGCCCTGTTTCCATGTGCTTATGCAGCATCTCTACATTTTTTTTCATCCATATTTGCAATCATTTCTTGTCAACATCTTTTATTGATGATAGGTGAGGTGAACCACTCCGTAAAGCACATCTCAAAGGCTTTCAGTTAAGGTCAAAACTGTGCTGCCCAATTCATGCATGCAAATGATTCCTCCTGCTCTCTAAACCACTCTTTGACAGTCCGCGCCTCTGAATCTTGGCAATATCATATGTCCATTCCTTTAGGTAAGAAAAAATCCATTGATGCGATAAACTGGCCATTCAATAGATTCAGGTACTCAGCTGACTTCACCTTATTGCTGCATAATGTTGGTAAGTTTTAATAAAGATGCTATTATTATCCTGCTGATTTCAATAGAAGCAGTGACTTTTTTTTTGGCCAGTGTATAAACCAGCCCTTTATCATGTTAAAATCTTATGTATAGAGGTTTCATATCCAAGCATGACTTAAAAAGTTCATGCATGCCTTTATCTCCAGAAGGTTGCAGCGATCACTTGTCTGGCGTGGAAAGAGATGAGTAGACAGCTGGCTTCGGGTACGGAAATGATTTTAAGTGCTGCTGCTTGGTTATAAATATCACGATGGCTTAGGCCTGAATATATTCTGATATGCCTGAAGAATACAGGCCCAGTTCGCTGCTTAGATGTTCAGGAAATGGTCAGCAAATATTATCCAGGGTTAGATCCAAACCGACAAAGCGGCATTTAGTTGCTTTTCTACATACAGCTGGAACCAACATCAAGAACATCAAGAAGGACTAAGATGGGCCCCAACTTTAGCCACTTTTAAATCTGTTTTCTTGTGCCTTTCATACTTTTTACAAATCAGATCTTTTTATTTACTTGTGTCTTTTATGCTTTTATCTGTGTTTTTGTGCAGCAGTTTCATTGCATATGAAATATGAAATGCCGTATACAAATAAACTTGCCAAGTCTTACATTTAACATATTCATGTGGATTTTTTTTGTATAGAAAAAACATGCTGGGACAGGAAGTCCTGCACTTCTTATTTTGAATTTCCAGTATGAGCTGGAGCATGACCATGTATCCTGAAACCGTCCCTGACATGATATGACCTAAGAACGGTGCCAGTCTATCGGTTCCTCATCACGCGCATGCTGGAACCCTGCCAGGGGAGCAACACAAGCCATTCCCGTTCGCAGACAGCGTTGATTCTGGGACACTGGGCCCATTGGATCTGGGTGTAAAGTCTCGGATCTGGCTGAGGAGAAATTACGATGGAAATATGTGAGACTGGATACAGCTATTAGGTGTTCTGTATATTTATGCGTGGTTGTGCCTCTTGGTCAACCATCCCAGATGTTTCAGAAATTCACAAGAGCATCTTGTGGATTCATGAGCCACTTACTTTGCAGGTTCCAGCTAACGTGAGGCTTCAGTGACGACCACGAGCTGACCTTGTTAGAGGTCATAACAGGATTGATGTAGGTATTACCAGGCAGAGAACGGAATTTTAATAAGTCATTAAGATTTAATTAGTCAAATTATTATATAAATGACCACTGGAGCAGACAGTCTGAGCCCTGATAAAACAGAAGTGATTACACGTTGACTGAGTTCTTGGTTTGAAAATCACAATACTTTAAAAAAACATTCTAAGGTAAAATCACTGTTTTGAGGGGCAGGCAGGTGGCCGAGTGGGTGATGCTGTAACACCATCGCTTCAGATCTCCAGTCTTGGGGATTGGGATTCTGTCCCCACTACCTACATTAACTGTGATTTTTCCTTTCAGGAATATCAGTTCATGTCCTTAATCACCATGCTATTCATCACCTGGCACTCTTTCCAATCGGCTCCTTAGAATCGTCAGGAGACGAGAGGATTGTCCTGGTGGACAGGATCACAACCTTTACAGTGAACTAAACTGTTTCCTAAATGGTCTGGACATCACAGATATTTTGGGGAAAAATGTTTCTGTTATTTCATAAATCATTAGTGCATTTCTGGATGTTTCCCCACTTTTTTTAAGACTTGTGAATTTAGGCCGAGAATGCGAACTCGAGTCAGACGGATTCACGCTGGTGTCTCTAGGGGGCTGGCAGAGGACTCGCATAGCATGTTAACGTGGATTGTGTGAAGCCTGGCCTGCTGCAGTCTGAATGACGATAATACATGCATACTTGCATTAAGGGCTTTTCCACATGCTAAAATGAGGCACTGAACGCAAAGAATCCCTAAGAAAGGTGCCACTGATAAGCAGAGCTTGATGTTAGGGGGCAAAAACCCACATTCTGCTTACCTCATATGCTGACACGCGCACCTGATGCACACACACACATTCTGCTTACCTTATATGCTGACACGCGCACCTGATGCATATATTACCTACTGTATTATTTTGTCTACTTACAGGATACCAGCAAACCATTTATTTGAAGGTGCACAGTACCAGCATAAACATGTGCAATGGTGATTTTGCCAATTAATTGTAATTTTGACTCAGGTGACTGAGGGGCACTGCACCCCTCACCCCCGAGCTTGATTATCACACTCAGGAAAACGTGCTGCCATTTATGTTTGGATTATCAGAATATCAAATGTGCCCTGATTCTTCAGATTTTCTTGGTGCAATTCATCTTCGGAATCATCTCACTAGAACTGAATCTGAAATGTTTTCTGCATTTGTCTTCTGAGTTTCTTGCAACATCATAATGGAAGATATTACACTGTATACTCTGCTACTCTAAGATCAATAATATCAAAATGTTTCTTCACCTGACTTCCATTAGTAATGTACCTCAGTGTAAAGTTACTTTTCATTTTATTTCAGCTCTTATTTCTTGAACACCTCCATTGAGGGTATACTGCATGTGGATTCTCATGAATATGCAAAACAATCTACCAACTTACCAATATCAATACTGCACCCGCTACATTATCTGCTTATCCTTAATTAATGCAGAGAACTTGTCTCATCTGTCTTTTTATATCTTATGACATAAAACATGCAGAAATGTACAGGAGATGATGGTATTCCAAGGTCAATGAAGTCATTAGCTGCTAATGACGTGTATTAAAGGAAATCCATCGTGCAGAAAATGTTAAATGTTTTGGTTTAATTTTCAGTTTACATCCACCCCTTCTCACCACAGCTGCCCCCCGTCTAGCTGCTACATTGCATCAGTTGGAGGTTACATTGCCTGGACCCAGATAGCACATGATCGAATATGAAGTGTGTGGATCTGTCTGCCACCGGCACTGTACGCAGCTGCCACTGGCAGTGTACAGTACGCAGCTCTGACACATTCACGTAACCGAGGGGAGCCCCTGAATGCTTTAACGGGGAAGCATGATGTGAGATTCCTAATCCCTCAGCTCAGAACACGCGGCACACGGTGCCCAGAAATCTCCCTCCAAAAATGTGGATTTTGGAAGTGTTTTCATGTGCTTCACATGGGTAGGAGCTGAATGAAAGCTCGCCGAAAATGAATCACTGCACCGCATAAGCTGCTAAATGTATTTGTCAGCAGCCCCGCACAGTAACAGACGCCTCCATGTGGCAGCATGCGAGACGGTGAGGGGTGTGAAAGGGCCCCTGTAATGGCTTCCTGGCTGCTGCTCCCACAATCCTGTGATTTCCTCATCAGCAGCGCTGCAGACATCCTGGACCAGACCTCAAACACCGAACAACACCCGCTTTCTGCGTCTGGCCTGTAAAAATAACCAGGCTTTATTTAGTGACTCTCACTGTAACAGCATATAAGATTCTGTCAGTTCACTCACAGATTCTGATTAACTTTGTTTATTGTAGAGGAGAAGATGAGGAAGTGATGAGGAGATTGGCTGTTGATGTGGCCCGAAACTGGCACGTTGTCTTCCAGTGTTCTCATCTTCGCAGGTTGTACAAAGGTGCCAGTAGGGCCATGTCTGTTTGAAACCGTCCCACACAGACACCTATTAAAGGATTTCAGATATCAAACAGCACTGACATTCCTTCCTGGGTTTGCACTGCTCCTCTTTCTGGTTGTGACATGACTGGACATGTAGGAATCCCTTGTTCAAATGCTAATGCAGACAGTGATAGTCTTAGCTTAAAAAGCTAACTGCACCCCCATCGCAACCCTAGAATGAGCCGATATACATGTGATCAGTGATAAGGCACGGCACAGCTCGGGCGGAATAGCGGTGAGGATCCACAGAGCGGCTCTAAGGAACCAAGGCTTATTAATAACACTGAACGCTCTCGGGAAAATCACAACATAATGGGGCCATGAGGGGTCAAAAACAAACAGGAAAAATAAAGAATAAGCTAAAAACAACGCTAAGTAAATACAACTGGGGATCAGAGTAAAACAGGGAGCAAGACTAGAAAACAAGCAACACTACAAACACACAGTAACAAAAACACAATGAGGAACAGGAGTCCTGAGGAACAGGACTAAGGCAGGAAGTAATATACACTCAGATAACAAAGTCTAACAAGATGGGACCATCACAAAAATCAACCAATTAACAAAGGAGCAAGACAAAAATCTCACAAAAAAAACTCACAAACACAGGAACTAAGAAACATTAGCATTCCTGAGGGTAACACTGGGAAAGACTGGGAACAAGCAGAAATAAACCAAAATAAAACAGGGCACACGCAGAGTAAACTGAAACAGGAACACAAATAGAAACGACGACAGACACAGAAAACCATACCAAACACCAAAGGAAAATAAAACCAAACATAACTCAACCAAACTCATGACTGAAGGGTGTCAGCTTCAGAGCCACTTATGCAACCCATTGAGCTAGGCAGCAGCCCAGAGAGCAGGGCAACACGCTAGGGACCAGGGCTACAAGACATAGGGGGGAGCAGGATGACCAGCGACACCTGCTGGCCAAAAAGGGGCAAGACACATCAGGCAGGGACAGACAGGCACCGACGCTGACAATCAGGCCCTGGCTCACGATGGTTAGACTCCACCATGAAGGATCCCCTTCAACTGTGACTTTTAAATCATATACAGACGATTGATTTCTATTTACAAAGGCAGAGTCATTGTGATCTGACTGTGAGATCAGTCTGTCTCGCACTATTGCGTGGAAATAACACCGATAATCTATTTACATAATTTCTTACATAATTCTCATTACACATGCTCCAGTGCGCAGCTAAATTCATCGTTAATTCATTGTAATATGATCGTTCCTGAGGGAGGAGGCATGGCTTGTGCAGTGGGTTATTCTGTTTACTTTTTTACTATAAGCTTAATCTGCAGCAATAGTCTATGGAAACCAGATATATAGTGTGTGAGAAGGCAGGCCGAAGGGGGCGCTCAGCCCAATCGTGGGACACCATGGGCAGTACTATGCTCTATGGAACTGCATTTCTACTGCTTTTTTGGCTCCTCAGACCACCAACATCCAAAAGCACAAAGGCTCTTCTTAAGCAGCACACCTCGTGCGTCTGTCACCGGCCCAAACAGACATCCATCCCCTCATCCCCAGGCCGCTCCTCTCCCCAAAAGCATAGCATCCAGGAAGACATCCCATTCAGGCCTGTGACGCATGCACAGACCTCTTAGCAGCCACTAGCCGCTCAGCGAATCCAAAGGGGATCTTTTTAGGATGAGGGCTGTGCTCTGTGTCTCCTGAGGTCTCACATGTCCATAGACAGTAACCAAGAACATGCCAAATCGATGTATACAGCAGGGCTTTGGAATCCCAAGTAAATCCTGATGTTAAGGTCTTTTATTAATAAAGGAACTACCAAGCGCATAACCAAGCACCCAACCAAGCGCATAACCAAGCGCATAACCAAGCACCAGCCAAGCACATAACCAAGCACATAACCAAGCGCATAACCAAGCATTAACAAAGCATTAACCAAGCATATAACCAAGAAAATAACCAGGCACATAACTAAGCACTAATGAAGCACATTACCAAGCACATAACCAAGCAAATAACCAAACACTAACCAAGCACATAACCAAGCACATGAAACCTCTAACATCAATACATAAATGACTGAGGAGATGCAACCTACAGAAAATGTTTGGATCCAACAAACAGTACGGTGCAAAAGTCTCAGACAGTCAAACACTGATGCTTAAATGAGTTTCATGTTGGTGTAAAACTATGATATTATGTTTGTCAAAGTGTGTCAGCCAGTTTTAAACCCTCCCCTAAACTCACACCAGCATTTTGTGTAAGTAAAAATTAATAGCAAAGAACAGAACTTGGGCAGTTTCTACATTAGTAATGTAAGTGCATTTGCAGCAAACGTTCTACATACTTGTACAGCCTTTTTAAAACTAATCAATCAAGTCAGCTGGACGTGGAATTTAAAACATGGAATGGCTGAAGAGGAGAAGTTTGGGAACCAAAGTGGTGTGTTCTTTTAGCCACCCAAAAAGATTTCAGTAACTTTTTGGAGAACAGAAGAAATTCTTGTCAGTTTCTGAGCAGGCACACTTCTGTGGCACTGATGGAGCAGAGCTATGGGTCTGTATGCTGATCACAGACTCAAGATTCTTTATGCAAGCAGCAGCTTCAAGTGATGATAACAGTGACACTTTATTGATCCCCATCGTAGGTAAGAGCTTGGCAGTGAAGTGCGGCAGCTTCCATGAAGCTGGGAATTAAGAGCTTTTACTCGAAGACCCATAGACTGGACTATTCCACCAAAGCCGGGCCGGAACCAGCAACCTTCCGAGCAGAGATAGAGGCTTAGCCTGCTGAGCCACATGCTGCCCCCGGGGGGCACAGCTGTCAAGGGACTGAGGTTGACTCTGATTCACCAGTCAGGCGGCACATTGCTATGAGCAAGAATTGCCCATGAATTTGCTGGCAGCCCAGTCTTATAAATGGATAAAAGCGCCTGACAAGCAGCCATGAGACAAAAGCCCGCAGCTTGAATGGGGATCGCTAATAGCTTTTGCCACTAAGTAATGTATTTTTCCATGATGCAATTCAGGTACAGAATTACAGTGGCTGGCATCCCCAGCCTGCAGCCGACTGTACTGCACACATGGTGAAACGCAGAGGGAAAAAAGGCAAAGCCCCGCATTTTAATGAAACCATCCGTCTGTGTGGCCTGAACCGCGTCTGGGCCGAAGCGAGGCGACAGCTCGGCGGATCAGAGGCGTGAGCCCAGGTGGGGGCGAAAGCGCTCGGTAAATAGCTTTCTGGGATGGGGGGGGCTCGGGTACCCGACGCTGGCAAATCTGCAGAGACTGAAGCCTTATTCTCCCTCTCTTATGTCGTTAAGGAACTGAGATTGTTTGTTTGGTTTGGGCAGAGCTGGGCATCTAGTGACTGAACGATGCGATATTAGTGTTGACAATGCTTCCTTAATTTGAATCTGTCACAGCCTGCGATTCATTAAAAGACAGGCCTATTGACTGGCACAGACAGATCCCGAAGACTGCCGGTTCTGTATTTAAAGAGCCGGCAGCATGTTTTGTGTGATTTCACATGTTTCTCTACGCTTCACGTGGAAGGTGCGGCGCTCCAATGGTAACTGATTGTTTATGGATCGAATAATTTTTCTTCCTTGAAAAATCTTGAGGGACAGCTTTAACATACCCGGCCATTCTTCATGCAGATTAGACTATTAACCAATGAGTACAAGCTACGGGGGACACGCCTTAGTCCTCACATAGAAGGGAAAGGAGCATGTCGAACTAGCCTGCGATGCTCTAACCGCATATCCATAAATTCAGCGACACTGTGGCGTGTCTATGTATCTGTGAGAATGTGAAGCGTGTTATTTTACCTTGTACTGTATTAAATAGTTCTGTGTTCAAAACTGTACTTAATATTAATTTCTGATGAGGGCAGCACAGCTCAGAAAGACAATGAAACGCTGTCATGTATTGTGTTGAAGCTGCACTGAAAAATAAAACGTTTCCCCAAAGAACTGCTCACTGACGAGGGAATACACTAATATAACAGAGTGATAAAAAGGGCAGCTGAATACACAGAGAGACAGACCCGCGTGCTGTTTTTCATAAGGATATATTGAATCCTGCAGGTGCCGCAGACATTCGGGTTGCAGCTCTCCATTATGTCACCTCTTCTGCTTCTCCTCGTTCTCTCACTGCCTCTGTCTAGAGCCGCTAAAGACCCAGGTCCTTCAAGTCCAGGGACAGCCAGGTGCACCACTGCGATCTCGCCTGACATGTCACTTTCATCACACTGCTTCATGAAGAAATCACCGATTGATGCATTATGCAGCAGATGAAACACGGCTCTGCTCTACCCAAGAGCTATGGCTTTATTATGCACTGCCGAGTTAATGGTCGACAGGCACGACCCCAGTACGTCCAGGGTGCTCTCCAGCCTGCCAGCGGAGACTTGGACGGCTCCTACGCTGAGCCCGGCTGCAGCCCGGCCGGCCTGCCCAAGCCTCCCACTGCTCTCAGCGTACAGGAAGCGAGAGATCAGAGGCGATAACCAAATGCAGCCGGCTCACATCCAGGAGGAGCTGAGGGCAACCTCAAGGCTCAGAGCTCACGTGGACATGGATCCACCATGGGTGCAGCTAAGGAGATGAGGGCGGCTCTGGCTGCGGGTGCCGATCCCGGCAGAGAAGGGCACTCTGAGAGCAGGCCGAGGCACCAGTGTTCCCCCTTAAGCCGTCAAACCCGCCAGCGGACGGCCAGAAGATGCCTGGTCCTCAGCCTCCCACCAGTAGCGGCTGTCCACACCACCATCTGCCAGAAAACCTACTCTGCACGGCCTTTCTGATGCAAATGTTAAATGAACAATCATTCGGACGGATCACATAGCAGAAGCAGAGGAAGCGCAGTTATTCTTCAGAAGTGAGGCTGCATCATTGGACGACGCTCCGTCTGATTCGTCCTATTTATTTGATTCTGTTTTACGAAATGATAAATAATTTCCAAAATGAACCTGCTCGGCACGTGGACATATTTGCTTTGGGGTTCCTGTCCCTTTAAGCGAGAACTCAAACTATGCGTGTGGCCCCACACCAGCTCTGATGACATAGCAACAGCTGTGGGGTTACATCATCATGGGCTCATATGGTCTAATGCTCCTGCCTTACCTTGCTTCTCTGAATACCAAACACAAAACGCCAAACTTCCTCCAATGCTTAAAAAAAACTGACCCATTAATTAACAGCAAATATAAATAAATTATAAAAAGTTCTGTCTTTTGCCATCTGCCTCCCTTTGCTCCTATTGGTGCACTTACATTACTAATGTAGATACTGCCCAAGTTCTGTTCCTTGCTGTTAATTTTTACTTAAATTTTTACTAATTATACTGCATTTTATGACAACAGCTGTATAAATGGCTCCGAGTCAGAATGAAAGTGAACTTAATTAAATATGTCATTAAAGACAGACTCCCCCGCTTCCGAGATTAACTTCGGACAGCCATATCTAAATCTTTGAGCTGGGTACCAGTTGCTGCAGTTCTTACGAGTATCTATCATCCCATGCAGTAGATTAATCGACCCCCCAAAGGAGTTTTGCCAGAAAATTACCTAACAATGCAGTTGATAAGTTAATAACAACACCTTGCCATGCATCACGGTGCGATTTATCGGCAGGAGGAATTCCTCACACTGTGTTTATTAAAAACCCCACGGAATATTAGGAGGCGTCGGCTGATTCGCGTGCTCTAAAGCTGAGAGCGCTCTCTCTGTAATCAGGCCTGAGTCTCTGCTTGATGTCCTTTAACTAGACGATGGATGGAAGGAGGTCGTCACGTCAAGAGCTGGAAATTTATCCAGGTCAATTTCACATCGAAGCAATTCGCCTGCAGGACCTATTATACTGAAAACAGAACCACAGGACTGTCTTCTAACCCTGTTTGTTTCGATACAACCTGCGGGGAAAAGAATCACAACTGATAAACAGTATTAAAGTCTGTTACTCAAGATGCGGGAAGCAGCTTCTCATATGACTGATTGCCGTCCCTGTAAGACCTGAACTGTTTTCAGCACGAAAGGCTGGTTCTCTTAATGCTTTTACGGTGAATAGAGTGGATCTGGCAGCGTCAGAATTGGCAAATGAGCATCTCAAATGAGTGCTTATAAAGTGCTCTGACTGAGAGACTGTGTGTAATGCGTGTGAGTGTAATGAACATCCCACCAGGAGTCATCAAAGAAAACCTGCTGGCACAGGCACACCACTGAAGGCACCACTGAAGGCACCACTGAAGGCTTGTCGACTGCGAAGCTTTTATTTCTCTCAACCACTAGCGCTCCATGGCTTTAGCTTGACTTCTCCCTCCCTCATGCGGCCACAGGCTTTGCAGGCCACCAGCTGGAGCTGAGGGTCAAGCTCAGGGCCAGTGTTAGCAAGCAAGACATCCCGGGACAACAGGAGCACCGTGCTAAAAGTGCAGCGAACAGCGCAGTTACGTTACCGGCGTGCTCACAAAATCGATGCCCTCCTCAGTGAAAACCTTTGAAGTAGCTGAAGTGGCCTGGCTCCTAAACGGCTCAGGCACCCGTACTAAGCAATGGGCAAATCCTGTACTGTAAGTCCACCAAAGTGGTTTAAGGCTGAGATGGATGGACACGTGTCGAGGGAAATCACAGCACAGCAGGAATGGTCCAACAGGGCACGCTTATGTGGCTCAGAGTGTTTACCAAGCGCTCAGGATGCTCGAGGGACAGAGTGCCTTTGAATCGTTTCCCTGAATTTGGGGAACATGAGCGAAGAAAGAAAGAAAGAAAGAAAGAAAGAAAGAAAGAAAGAAAGAAAGAAAGAAATGCAGGAAATTCTCAACAGGACTAGCAGAGTACAGGAATGCATGGATATACTGTATGGCATCTGTAACCTGACCACAAAGAGGTGCATAAACCTCACTGTGATGCAGTGCAGGGCTTTTCATTGAAGCCTGTTTAATGTACACATTTAATACTACACCAGAATGAGGCTCCCTGCCTGCTCTAATCCAGCTTCAGAACTCCAGAGCCGAGCTGAAGCCCTTTCATTGCGTTCTCTGCCAAGGGGAAAAGCCCATCATATCTCACTGGCGTTCCAACACCCACGCACTGCTGAAAAGGCAGGCAGCTCTGCCCCCACCCACCCCCTGGAGCTCTGCAGCACCTGCGGAGCTGGGACTGCCCCCCCACCGGTCGAGCCTCACGACCAGTTTGGGGAAGGAGGTGTCAATGACAGAATTATAGCAAAACTGGCACATCTCAGCTGGGAGAGATGCAGGACTGTGGTTAAAATATATGCTGACGTTTTCAAAGTCACAAGCAATGTCACAACAGGAAATGAGTACAAGGATGGTCTAGTACACATCCATCCACGTATTAAAGACAAACTTCTTTAGTCTGCGCCAGAAATTACAGATAATCTTCTATCTTTTAAAAAGATTTAAAAGATTCTATAATCTTCTATCTCAGTTGTTTTGGCATCACAAAACCCCTTTGCACAGAAACTATCTGAGAGGTTTAACTGCAAAGTACCCGATCTTGGAATCTGAGGGTGAAGTGGGCAGATGTAGACGGATCATCTCCACAGGAGTTTATGACTCTGGGTGGAGACCCAACTGCAAGAACAACCATGAATTCATTATACAAAACATCCACCGTAAGCTTAAGACAACGGTGGCTTCAAATCAGCCGTCTGCAAAACTGAGCCTGGGGGGGGGAGTCATTTATTGCTTCATGATTCTGCCCACAGAGCTGAAACTGGGGGTGGGGGGGATTACGACTGATTATCTGGTGGAAGAACACCGGTGTCAGTTTAATTCTGAATCCATCAAACGAAGACAACTCATCCAGAAAGAAGAGCTGTCCGTCAATGCGATGTCCTCCAGCTGACATTTCACAGTGTGGGCTGGGATAATACCGGCTCTGTCATCAGCGATTAAGTGCCTCATTAAAGCTGCCCCTCAGTTCAACCTTTAATTAAAAGTAGAAGTCTTTTGCATACAGTAGGCGCACATCCTCCTTTTAAGAAAAGGTTATTTGAAAAATAGGTGCCGAAATAAATAATCATTCACGGTAATTGTGCTGTCAAGGAACGGACAGGAGCCTTGATACACAGGTGCTCCGACTTCCAGTGATAACGACACCCATGCTGAATGGGCCCACACACCCGAGGGGGGGTGTGTACGCACTGCTGGCATGTGACAGCCAATCCGTGCCGGGGTGGAGGTGCGGGGGC
>JAODKE010000041.1:1600349-1610739 GCA_026779605.1 Mormyrus hasselquistii
AAAAAAAAAAACTATGGTAAACCACTTAAATAATTTGTCCGGGATTTTCATACACATTTCATACCCCTCATCTCACCAAATTTAATTGTGGGGGACCTGAGTGAGGGAATGTTCTGGGATTTTTGAGGGGGCTGAGCCCCCCTTGAGGGTAAAGTCCTGCTTCCACTGCTGCTCCAGCACTGTAAGATCTGCCTATGTGCAATTATGCCGCATCTATGAGCGAAAAGGCTGTGCCGGCAAACTGTGAGTCCTTGTCTTGGCAAAACTCGCCTGGTGAACACTTGACCAGTTAAGCTCAGCTGGTTGGAGCCTGGTGCTCATAACCAAAGATTGGTTCTGATATGGGCCACGCTTTGCTTTTAGGGGCACTATGCAGCTCAGCAGGTTCCGATGATCAGCAGGTCACTGGCTCAAATCCCATGGCCAGCAGAGTGAATTCACTGTCAAGCCTGTGAGTACAGCATTAAATCCTCATTTACCCCAGAAACCATCTGATTCTGTTTTCGCAGTTGTATGTCACTTTGGATGAAAGTAATAATAAATCAAGCTTCTCAATAGAGAATAGGGAGAGGGGGAGGTCACAGCAGAGGGTCAGCCAATGTGCAATGCACCTGGAACTGGAGGTTAAGGACCTTGCTCATGTGCCCAGAGACACAGGACTCTTCTTCTAAGATTGGGGCTTGAATCAGCAATTTTCCAGACAGGCAGAGAGACGTAGCCCACTGAGGGACTCTCCACCCCTGAGACATAGACTACTGAGGGACTCTCCACCCCTGAGACATAGCCCACTGAGGGACTCTCCACCCCTGAGACATAGCCCACTGAGGGACTCGCCAGGCCTGAAAGAGCAGCACTGAATTGGCCCGGAATCAAACCCAGGCCTCTCATGGGGCAGCTGTGATTTCCACCACTAAACTCCAATGCAGATAAGGCAAAGGGTCCTGCTAAAAAATGAAATGAAACCAGATTTCTATGGTCAATGTTTCTTTGGTGCTATTTTTACTAGTGGTAGATGATATGTGATTATCAGCTGGCTTTAAAGCCAGGTATGTGGGTAATTTAAGTGTTGCACCCAGTCCAAGTATTTCATGTCCAGGAAGTCACAGCAATGCCCCATGATTTGCAATGACATCATAATGTGAACATGAATGACTGTGTGATGCGTTGAAACCAGCAGATGATGTCATTATTGTTGTATCATTTCCCTGCAGAAGCAGCTCCAACTTCACAAGCATCATCCCTTTGGTACACCTGTACCAAAGGGATGATGCTTGTGAAGTTGGAGCTGATCCACTGCCTAGGAGTCCACTAGATGTCAGTGTGGGCCTGCAGCAAGGCGCCCAGCAGAAGGGGGTTGATATACTGCTGTGAAATGCTGCTTTTTGCAGGATCTGCTCATGATATTATCCGAGTGCTGCTCCCGCTCTCACTCCCACCTTCCACACTCCCCCTCTCCCCTGGTCCACGTTGCAGAACATTCCGACCCACTGGCGAGAGGATTGTCTTTTTCCACTACCACATCTCACCTCGGGGTGACCACGTCTGGAAACGCCACACCTTGCAGAAAGGGCCATTTGTCTGAGGGAGCAGCAGGCCCCCGAAGCTCGCCCCCGGGGCCGCCGATACCCCAGCTGGAGGGAGCCCTTCCTGTCAAAGTGGGCGATCTGCTCGAGGCTGCCAGGGTGACGCCAGGGAGCGAGGCCCCCCGGGGCCCATTGCATTGCTGAGGTCGGGCGAGGGAAGCCGTTTGCTGGAAGAAAGAAACACATTGAACTGCCTTTGTCGTACAGCCTCTGTTGAGGAGAGGCCTCACGGAATCACGGAAACAGCAGCCCACAGGATTAAGCCGGCGCATGCTGACTGGAGCTGCTGATGCGGGATTAACCCGCCGCACACTGACTGGAGCGTCTTTCACTCCAGTGCATCTCGCGTGTATGTCGGCCATCTTCATTCTGCGCATAACCCCAACTCCTCTGTCTCCGATCAAAAGTCTGAGACACCATTACAGTGAAGCAACCGTAGCAGCTTTTTCCACAGAACACATGCAATGTGAAAGGTCTGTCCATACATCAGAAGCCAAGTATCTGTCAGCTTCTGGTACATGATCCATGGAGTCACACACTAAGATGAAATGTCATTCTGATTGGTCAAAGTGCAAATTAAGAATAAGAAACAAAAGGAATAGAAATACTAAAGGCATGTAAGCATAATTTAGGCTTGTCAGTTAAAGTCATGACCTTAAGACAAAGACAGACACTCAGTTAACCACCCGATTGGAGGAGAGTGAAGCAGACTGTAAGTCAGTAAATAGATTTAGATTTAGAGTTGTGAGTCCTGAGCTATCAGTCCTTTTAACAAACTCAGACTGGGAGGGAGCGGACAATTCAGCAGTGAAATAGTCTGAGAGAAAAGCAAACCTTCCATCCATCCATCCATCCATCCATCCATCTTTCAACAGGTAGTCAGGTGAATTTTAAAAATATTTCCATAATGGACAACAAAAATCCATGTTTGAATTTTTAATGACTCACATGGGCTGCTATTGGCCGCGCCTCACGCATGTCATTATTGTTTTGCATATTAGCTCATGTGGCTTAATGTAGAATTAGGGATTTGCCACTAGTGAGTTTATTCACTTACCCGGGATGGGCAATAAAGGAAGAATTCCGAGGTTGATACCCTGCTATTCGGTGCCTATTCTGCCCCCTTCTGGGTGGCCCTGTCTGATAGCAGTCCATATCCTACACTCTAAAATAACATTTCTTTTAAATATTTGTGTTATTTCAGTACTCATCCACAGCCTAACAGAATAGCTGAAGCTAGTCAGTAAGAAGCTAAGAGAATGATGTGAGGATCACAAGAAAAGCACGACAGGGCTGGTGAGGGGCTCAGTGAGTTACGTCTCTGTGCCCATGACTCTGTGCCCGGTTTGAGCCCCAGCCTTAGCAAAGCAGTCGCATGTCCCTGGGCCCTTGAGCGGGGCCCCTAACCCCCAGGGATGTGGCAGGTAGACTGAATCTGTATTATGATCCTTAAGCTATGGAGAGCAAGGTGGGAAAGGCAAAGAGAGGAATTCCAATGTACCTGTAGTCGTTCTTCTGCAAATGGCAAGTAAAGGGTTTATCATTTAGCATTAACCTGAAAAGCGTGGCTCATGTTAGACGTCTCTTAAACTGATGGCAGCATTTGACTGCATCGTGTCATCTGTTTACATCTTAAACTGTTTTTAAAATTATTTAAGACTTATGTTAGCTGTCAAATGTTAATCCGTACTAAGATAAAGTCCATTTAAATTGGGGTACCCTAAACCAAGCAGAGATCAGGGACCGGTATCACAAAGCTGGACTTCTTGATAACTTGTGGGATTAACATACCCTAGTTTACACGGACTTTATCTTTGTTCACTTACATTTAGCCCAGATCACCTTCCGCTATTTTTTATTTTTTTTTGTTTGTGGTTTTTTGGTCGAGTGTTATCAGATTAAACTGGAGTAGCGGTTATTGAAGCTTCCAGTTTCCGGACGTTTCCAGTTCGCAGTGCTCAGCCCTGCTAGATGTTCACACTTCAGAACGTCTTCAGGTTATTTTACTGTTGTACTTGTTTGAGTGTAGGTTTTTTTTTTTTTTTTTTTTTTTTAAAAAGGCTAAAAATCCACCTTATTTAGCTGGTGGCACCACTTAGACTTGATTATATTCCTAACTTGATTTCAGTTTCACATATTCCATTGATATTCATGATAATTATAATTGATACTTATATTGATTCCTGTGGGGAAAATCTCTTTATAACTCCCTCAACTTGCTCTTTGTGGAGTAAGTTGTCTGAAGTGTAGCCACCCGTAGCAGCGCACAGGGAGCTGGGGGTTAAGGGCCTTGCTTGAGAACCTGCAGATGTGCTGAGGCCGGAGTCGAACCAATGACCTTCTGATTACAGGCACACAGGCTTAGCCCACTGAGCCACATGCTGCCCCCATAAATAAAAAAAAAAAAAAAAGAATTTTAGTCATTGTCATTGTTGACACACCACAGCAAAATGTGCTCTCTGCATTTAACCCATATGTGACATAGCAGGGGGCAGCTAATTCAGCGCCCGGAGAGCTGCGCTTGGGGGCGATACCTTGCTCAGGGTACCTCAGAGGTGTCTTGCTGGTCGGGGATTCGAACCTGCAATCCTACAAGTGCACATCCCGAACCATCAAGTCCCCACTGCCCATGCAACTTAAAACTATTAAAGCAGAAACATGACATAATATTTCAATCACATCCCACAAAAGGTAAGACATCAGTATTGTTCCTGTATTGAATCCAACATAGGAAACACATGAAGACAATTACAATTGTTTAATCCACATCCTTAGGTGAAACAGCAACAGCTGCTTATATTCAACTGACATTTTCTCTCTGGTTACTAAAGGCGGGAAGAAACAGGAGAGCATTCAAGTGCAGAACCAGTAAGTGAACCATTTCTCCATTCTTTGTACTGACGCTGATGAGTATACAGATATAATTAATTGCTGTAGTAGAAAACACTTGCAGTTGTATCAACACACTAAAATTGCCCAAGAGAAGCGTGCTTACTTTTTGGTCATTTGATTATTTAAAGGACTCATTACAGCACAGACAATCTGAAATTGTGATAGAATCTATCCCTCAGACAGCTTTAATATTTGGGAGCTGTCAATGGCAAGTGACATAACTGCCATGACGTATGGAGAATACACAAACAGCTCCATCAGCCACTTTAACACAGCAGGGTTGTCTGAATGTGCCGTACACGCGGGAATGTAGAAGAGATACTGTTAACTCTCAGTAGGCAGGCAAGTCCAGTCCCCTTCATCCTGAAAAGGCCTGGACTCCAGGCTGTATGCATGATCACATGACCTGGAGACAAAACAGCCCAAGAACCCCACACCTTAGGGGCACTTAAGGCCTGGTGCAGAGAAAATAATTCTTCCATGTTCGGCGCATTTAAAGTTGTTGCTCTTTTCTTAGTAAACACTTGTTCCATAACATTCCTGAGGGGATTTCTCTTCTGCTTTGACTACTTCCAATACAAAAAACCTCCTGTTTTGAAACTTTTTTTTTGTTTGTTATTTCCTCTTCAGCTTTTGTGCTTTTAACACCATTAAAGAAATTCGGTCTAACTGTTTCTTTGCCACATTCTTGAAAAACATTTGCAAGTAATTTTGTTTAGTCTTCTATACAATGTTTCATAATCCCGACCCCAGGGATCCACTGTGTGCACACTGCTTTTACCTTAAACCTTTTAAATTAATTAGATTTGGCAGAGTTGTTAAGAAGCATGGATCCCAAGATTATACATCGAAGGCTGCCGGTGAACAGATCTTAAGAAATACACATTTGTGTTGATAAAATAGCTGTAAAATATTACTTGACGGGTATCTATCTATGAAAAGAAATGGAATCGAACTTCATATCGATTGATCTTCAAATTATTTACACAGAGCTTTAAACATTTGTTGATCAGTGCATTCAACCGTCTCGTCTCGGTGTCTAGTGAAACCTGCCCTCAGGAGGGGCTTTTACTTGTAGGCACATGCGAAAGCCAGAAGCAATAACAGGTAACGCTGGCTGGACTGGGGAGCACAGGACTAACAAGGGGTAAACACAAGGCAGCTGTGGGTGGTTAACAAGAGGGCAGGACAATAGGCTGGACTGGGGAGCACAGGACTAACAAGGGGTAAACACAAGGCAGCTGTGGGTGGTTGACAAGACGGCAGGACAATAGGCTGGACTGGGGATCACTTATATACAGGACTAACATGGGGTCTGGAAAGACAAAGCAGGCAGGGCGTGACACTGTTTGATCTGCAATCCACCCAGCACTGTTTGTGTAGAGGTGCAGAACAACAGAGGAATTCACAGAGATTTCGTACACCAGTAGTTTTAAAGCAACACTGTGACGAACATTAGTTAATAAAACTCTCATTTAGAAAAAGAAATGGTTACACACAGATGGACAAAAAATAAAACACATTTCTCTGATTCAAAATGTTCAATTAAGTAGCCACATGCAGCCTTTTGCATTTCATGCATTTTACTTGACTGATGAAATCTTTGAAGGTTAAAAAAAAAAGCACGTTTTCCACTTCTTTTCTATATTTACATGCTTGGCTGACAATCATTTTAAAACTTTAATTTTTTTAACCATTTGTGCATCTGCCATTTTACTTTAGCTGTTCAGAATACCAGTTCCTACCAGTTCCTACCGGTTCTACTACTTCCACTTTTTGACTCTGAATGTGTTTGATTCTGTTTTTTTGAAAATTATTCAGAAGAAATCCTGAAGATCAAACAAATGATTTCGGTACATTTTATTATTTATGGTCTTCTTGGTGATCATCAGTTTCCGGAACATCCCATTCTGACCCAGTGTCTATCTGATGGTGGAGATGCAAACATCACTTCAGCCAAGATGACAAATGTTTGCAGATCCATGGATGCTCTTGTAAGGTTCATTCTGTCTTCTTCAACAATTTTGTGTCTTATTGCTGGGGAAGCTTTGGCCAGATTGCCACTCTTGGGACAATTCATGATGACTCTCCATTTGGACCCTGACTGTGGTTTTTCTCTTCTAAATGGCTTTGTAACACCTTCCAGATGAAAATTTTTTTTTCTTGCCTAGGGCTGTTCTGGAATTTCTCTTGATTGTGGCACAATGCGACTGTAGAATCTGTCTGCTGACAAAAGGACCATAGCTAGATTTATATGCGGCCTAAATCACGTCTGAATGTTTACCAAAACATTCAAGAAACTGTCTCTAATTGACCCTGACTGTAGTGATTTAGATAGTTTAATATGGATTGCAGGAATAGGATGGAAACACATGAAGATCACAATTCTTCACTTTCTTACAAATACACACAAAACAGAAATGGTATCTTTTGGTTTAACCTATAAAATCAGTACAACTCATCCGGCTAAATCTGGTTTTTAATAATGTTTTTGTGTTTAACAATGGTTTTAATAATAATTAATAATGTGCAAAAATACTTGCAGGAAGAAAATATTTCTTCATGGCCCTTCAATTAGATTATTGACATTTTCCATCCATCTTCTACAACTGCTTGTCCTGGTCACGGTCATGGGGGGTCTGGAGCCTGTGGGACAAGGCAGGGAACAGCCCTGTATGGGATGACACCTATAGGCAATCCGATGATGCCACTTCCCCTTAACATACTGTTGGACGGATGAGGGCATCCAGAGTACTTGGAGGAGACCCTATGATGTCACAGGGAGAACATGCAAACCTCACGTGGGAGCATGGAGACTCAAACCCCAGATCCAGAAGTGTGAGGCGGCCGTGCCGCTCTCCATTGACATTTCATGGGGGTGAACTTACATTGATTACGAAGAATTTCAAATTTTGGAACAAGTTGCATTCCTTTGAAAAAGACTCATGGAGAAAAGGGTGACCATAATACCTATACTATAATATACTCTACTATGCTAAATTTATACTCTAAAAGGTGGATATATAGAAAACATTTCAGTATAAATCAAAAATTCACTTTATCTTCCTTAAATTGTATTGACATTAAAAATGTGCAGAATAATTACTGCCTAACACAGCCGGTGTTCGTAAAAAAGGTTTATTACTATACTTGGTTTGAATCTACCAGTGACTTTGAGATTTTGTGGAAGATGTGTAGCAATTTTGCCCTCCAGATTTTGTCATCCATAGCAATTCACACCAAGTGAGGCATTTACCCGCTGAAAATGTGATTTTTTTTTTTAAATAGGTTACAAGCTCTGCCACTGTCTGTAATGGCAGAACAAAGGTCAACCTCATAAAATACAACCTTGCAGTGTGTCCCATGTATATTGACAAAGGTCATTTAGTAACACCCAGAAAATAAACCCATGACCCTCCCCAGGATACACTGATGGAATGTGGACAATAATAAAGTATCAGGAGTTAAACTGTAAGCAGAGCAGGTCTGTCCTCCAGCACGGACAGAGAATTGTTTGTTAAATGCTTTTATAGGGTGAAACTATTTATTTATTCCATTCCGTAGTAGATCAAACGATTGTGACGGCAAAATGTGATGCTTCTCCACAACAAGAAACAGTTTGAATGGGTAAATAGCCTAAATGTATATAAGTACAGTTTAAAATTTCCCCAGTGTTTCCATTGCAGTGCACTGCAGTCTCTTCAAATGTTTTCTTAGTAACTCAGTAGTAACTCATTTACTACTCTAATACAAATCATGAAAAAATATAGCAGCTACTTGCAATAAGACGCCACAATTCATGATGAACAAACATGAGATCAGTATTTTACTTTTTCTATAATTCATATACCCATCAGCAGCTAATTTACCTTAGTAAGAAAGACATCATCAATACAAAATAAATTTTAAAATACGTTAAAATCGAGACTCTACTCCCGACTGGTAATGAAATACATTTTTAGATTGCGGTCCCCCCCCCGCTGATTACCTAATCAAAACCGCTTGGCTTCTGAGGAGAAAGAGTGTTGATACTTTAAATCAGTAACACTGCACTTAAGGGGGCACAGGTAGCCGAGTAACTCAGTCACTACTCAAGCACACGAAGTACGCGAAACATCACGACTGAGTAATGAACAAACATGGGATCAGTTTGAAACTGAATGTGTTACTGAAGCAGAAAGTAAGCGAGCATGAACTGCTACAGTGTTGTGTGACCATTAGATCTCAACTGAGATATTCAGGGTCGGGTTGGGGGTGTGAGACAGGAATGTTGTCTGCAGCCCCGTGGCCCTGGGCTGGGAATCGGTACCCTTTGGCCTGGAAAGCCCGCCCTCCGCTCCTCTCTCCACAGCAGCAGCTCTGACTGTACACTTCCCAGGCAGTAACACGCAACTTCTTGCACAATCTTCTTCTGGGGAAGCTCTGCTGAGAAGGAGCGATATGCACATGGAGGCTGTGCCGCTCCGTCAAAGAGCAAGTTACCACAACTCAGGCCTGAAGCACTGGCTTCCAAAGCGAGGAGGGGTGCCGATATATCCCACATACAGCTTCTCCAGCGGTAACATAAAACAGATTTGTGATTAGGAGGAGGAGAACAATGGAGTCCTGTATCCCAGTGTGAAATCTGGCCCATCACAAGGATTGTTTTTGGGATGCTGACACAGTTTGGAAAACTCACGGACCCACAGTGAGCTTCTTTCCCAGCTCGGCGATCACTACTCAGACACGCCACAGCGGACATCTGAATATCCAGAAAGATCTTGTCAAACTTCCACAAAGCCGAACACACTGAGCTTTTTCGGATACGGTTGGACTCCAATCACTCAGATTTTGTAGGGAGTTCAGACATTCACGGGGGGGTCAATCTTAGTGACAGGATAAGAAATCTACTGATTTCCACCAGCAAACTACTCATGACGTAACAGAAGTGTACTGCAGGGGAGAATCCCAACAAATTCTCTCATTTTTTGTAAATAAAAATAAATGTCTGCAAGCGTTGGAGACCATGGTTTTTATTTAAATTGCCTATCCTACTTGTAACTAGACATCAAAAGAATGAGTCAAATGGTCAGATCTTTAAAACAGATGCTATGGGACAGGACAGGAACAAAACAAGATGAAAACGCTTTCAAGAAGAAGGGTTCTCTTATAACTGACCTGTTTGGCAGATGCACATTTGACACGGCGGGGGTCAGACGGTTCCTGGAGAGATTGGGGATTAAGGGCTTGGCAGAGGGACCAAGCAGCAAAATCTGCCTGTTGACCCTAGCATTTCAACCAGTGACCTTCAGATGACCTTCAGAGCGTCCAGACCTACTGAGTTAGACATTTATATCTGACACTCAAACACAGTTTTTTCCCAGCAGCACGTTCAAGGCACTGCATTTCAGTGTCTCTGTTAGAGCGTAAGCTGCCTGACTAAATGGCCTGACATTAGTTAAGCTTGGCATCTGCCATGCCCCGCTCGTCCGATCCTCTCGTGTGCCACGCCCCCTTGTTACCACATGTGATCAGCTGTTTCGAGTTGCTGTCATTAGTCCTGTGTATTTAAGTCTGCGTTTAAGTATGTTTCTCCCAGTCAGGTCATTAACGTTGTGACGTCCGTCTTTTGCTTTGCCTCATGTTCCGTGTTGTTTGCTAAATAAATCCCCGATCTACCCGATTCCTCGGCTCTGGCTCCCGTTCCCCCGCTCCGAGGTCACCACAGCATCACACTCAAATATGTGAACTCTTAACCAGGAGCAAGGGCTCCCTTCCAAAACAAGTCATATGAATGGAATCATTTTTTCATTTCAGTTTGTTGCGTGAAATACACACAACTGATGAGCAAATTTCCAAAACTCACATCATGTGTTATAGAATTGGGAACCAAAAATTAATCAGTCATGCAATCCAGCAAAAAAACCACAGAAACA
>JAODKE010000041.1:1652273-1664136 GCA_026779605.1 Mormyrus hasselquistii
GAACACAAAGAACGGGATGACCAGCAACACCTGCTGGCCAAACGGGGAAGGGACACAGTGAGACACAGGGGCTGACCTTGACAATTCAATGATCAAGAGGTGTGTCTGTGTATTTGCATTGCAGTTGTTCTGTGGTGATTTTTAAGTTCTGCCTTGCAATACTGACAGACGACTGCATTTTCATTCACTTTTAATGTCAAGTTCTTCCACACAACTGAGGCTTTCTCTCTTTATTTGACCCCTCATCCGTTATCTGCCATCTTCCTTCCACCATATTGCTGAGAAATCAAGAAGGAGAATTTTAATGGATGCTTTTCAATAATCGAGTTTAATCAAGTAATCGCGGTAGCTTTTTTTTTCTGCCCTCGTCAATGGCCATGAGCTTTGGGTAGTGGCTAAAAGAATGAGAATGTGGACACAAGCAAAAGAGAGTTTCCCTTCGCAGCGTATCTGAGCTGGCTTGAGTTGGTCGGGCATCAATCCAGAATGCCTCCTAGAAGCCTCCCTGAAGACGTGTTTTGGGCATGTCCAATTTGGAGGAGACCCTGGGACAGACACAGATACTCAGGTGAAAAAAGAGGCTTTGGGCCTTACCTGGGCATGTGACACATTCAGAGAACACATGAATCAGAAGAGGACATTCATAGATTCGGCTGTTTTATTATAACAGAGTAAACTTAAATTTTAATTGTAATGCATGGCAGAAACTTTACAGCATATATTATTTTAGCTTTTACATTATAGCAAAGCCCTACAACTTCCCTACAACTAGAGAGCAATTAATAAGAGCAGATTTAAAGACAAGTGTTTGACAGTCGTATAGAGTTTCAAAATTGGGTCTAGAGATCATTGTATATAAGGTGGAAGTGCAGAAAACAATCCTAAGGAGCACTGAGTAAATGGAGGACCTGGATTTACTCCAAGCTCAGCTAGAGTCAGCGGAGAACATGGAAACAGCATCTTGTGGGCCATGCGGTTGTAGGAGGGCTCTGGGGAGATCTGCGGTTTGTAGATACAGGAAATCTGCTACCTCAATTTTGCCCAGTCTCCTGTGATCCATCTGTCTTACTTTTCCATTTAGAATATAAATTTCTCTGTCCAGAACTGTATTATGCGGCATGTACGGCTACAGCTTTGACACTTCCGCTTTGTAACCACTTGCTGAAAACCCAGGCTTTGCACGAATTTAAATATACTGCACATTAGTCCAACAATCACCAAGTCTCATACAATTCTTAGTATTAACCACCAACACACTGAACAATAATAATGTACAGTGTCTCTTTTATCAGAATGATGTAAGCCAAATTAACTACATGTAGAACTTTTACAACTATGCGTAACCTCACAAATGTCAATCATTATGTTGGAAAAATGCCAGGGACTGAACACATTGCTGTAGCGGTGCTCAGGGAGAAGTCGTTATATCAGAAGCTTTTTGTGGTGTGTCACAGTGAGTGCCAGTCTTTGGCACCTCCTGTATGGCCTTGAGACTCATTACTGCAGATTGATTTAAAATACCATGCACAAATCTGACAGCAGTAAAAAGATGGGCGGGGCGGGGCGGGGGGGGTGAAGGTAGAATTATTTGCAGCCTAAATACCACATCAGACAAGGAAAACAAGGACTATGCGCACAAGAGGGGAAATTAAAGTGTATCTGAAAACATTCTGACAGGAACAAATTCAATTAACATGCATAGAAGAAATAATTGTTACATCATTTTTTGATGTAACAGTACTTTTGACAGAGTGTGATTCTTAGTAGCTTTTCCATCCCTGGCTGCACAGGCTTCCGGTCTCCGATTCCCCCAGCTTTGCTTAAGTGGCAGCTGCCCAACAAAGTGTCTCCTTCATTTCTTCTGCTGTTGAGATGAATACAAATAGCAGAATACAAAATTTATAGTCTCCATCAGAGTATCCCATCTAGTCTTCAAAAACTTGGTGAGGATTTTAAAAATACGCTAAGCATACTGTGACAACGATAGCAAAGTGTTACACAGTAATAACTAGGGCTTAGCTTGGGCTGGAGCCCAGCTACAGGCCCTGTGGTTCACAGGAGTCTGCGGTCTGCCGACTCAAACGATGAACCCAGAATGATTCAAATTAATTTGAGTTCAACTTTGGAATAAATACAAATTGAACTAAGGAAATGTGTATTATTAAAATCTGTTGTGTCGTATGATATTTGGGTAATACTTTACAATAATGGTACATGAAATGGCATTATTTCATGAATGAAAAATCATCAGTTAATACAACAAATATATCATGAGTCATCAGGCAAATGTAGAAAGTATCCATGTCTCACACAAGACGGTGAAATCAAAACACTGGCCAAAATAGTGCTTTTGGTTTCACACATATATATACGTAGCCTGGTGGCCAATCTTTACTGATTACTCATTCCATCAGTAAGAGCACAGTGTGACGGTTGAATTAGCAGAGCAATAGCACAACAGTACTTAAAATATTACAATCCACACAACATAATGTGAGAAGATCAGAGTTCAAAAGAGAACAAATTGTTGGTGTGCGTCTCGCAGGCGCACCGGTGACCAGGACGGCAAATCTTTGTGATGTATTGAGAGCCACGGTATCCAGGGTAACGTCAGCCCACCACTACTAATGATGGACCGTATACAACAGGAGTCACTGTGGCCACAAGAGGAGGCTGTCTGAAAGGGTGGTCTGGGTACTAGTCTGGATTGTATTTAAAAAACAGCTCACTGCGGAATTAAATGCAGACCTCAGCTCTCCTGTTTCAACCAAACTGTTCTTTGGTGGTTCCACAGCGTCAATATGTACGGTCAGGCTGCTGCGGCCAGATCTTTGGTAATTTCTGCCAATGCCAAAGGCAGGTCGGGGCCCTTTTAAGGGGCTGGGGGCAGGTGCGGGGCATATTCCCTGACAGAACCCCCGCCCCCGAACAACCACCTCCTGGAAGTTGAGAAGGGCACCGTGGCCGATCCAGATGGTCAGGCTGGGACTGGCTCACCAAGTCCAAAATGTCGGCAGCTAGAACCCCGGCGCTTTCTTCTAGTTGCTATGGCCTTTGTAAGCGCAAAATACCGCGTAATGCGTTGTTATTAACTGCTATTGCTAACAATGGCTAACAATAAACCTGGCACGAACTGTTATTGATAACAATGGCTAATAATGAACCTGGCTAGAACAACCCCGCTCACAGAATTTAACAAGTATGTGTGTGTCACTGTTATTGCTGTTTTAATTGCCATAATTGTTTTTACACTCATTTATTTTTGTAACACTGGATAGGGCACAAATAATATAGTTTTATGCTATTACTTGTATATTAATTAACCACAAACTAAAGTCTTGGTACATACTGAACTTTAATTCATCATTAATGAATTGTGACGCATTTTTTAATGTCAAGCAGTTACTATACTTTTTACTATACGTTATTATATGTTTTACTCAATGTTGGTATGTGTATTGTTAATTCTGTAAACCTTCGTGAACTACTGCACGAACAAGTAATAAATAACATGTGAAACACTGATCTCATGTTTGTTCATCACTAACGAATCATGACGCATCTTTTATCTCAGCTACTATATTTGTTCATGATCTGCCCTTCCGCAGTTACCAAGTATTTGTGCCACGTCAGGTACAGTGTTAGGCTTTTTATTTTCAGTGTTACATGCGTATTTATATTGTAACTATGCTACAAATTCTATAGCCTAGAAACATAACTGAATGAAACTGCTGTGATGAGTTCATGATTGTTACTGTCCTATAGACAATTTCTCCACGGGAATCAATAAATTATCAATTATTATTATTATTATTTATGATTGAGGTATTTATCAATATCCTTATGAAACGTTTCAGATATGTCCACAGAGAGGAAGGCTGCAACTAAACGACCTGCTGAAAAAATCACAGCGGGACCAGACAGCAGAAAAGGTGATATTTTTGACATTAAACAGTCGACATTTTTAAGGCCTTCCAGAATGCACTCTCATTTACTGTGTTCTACGTATAAAGTATTTCTTCAGTTTTACTGTGATTATGATTATTAATATTATTTTCACTCAATCACAGCACGCTAACACCAACAACTTCTTGGGGTGAGAAGACTACAGAAGAAGGTAAACCATGTATTGCCTTGTCTTTTTTTTCCAGTAACACGTGTAACTTAGCAACTCAGTTGCTACTCAAGTACAATTCATGAACAAATATAGTAACTGCATAAAATACATGAAACACATGACTGATGAATGAACATGTGATCAGTACATAGCTAACACTTAGTTTCTACATTATTTGTGCAGCCTCAAGTAGTGTTACCTTATTGTCTCCCATGAAGAATATTTTCTATAACACTTTACTCGGAGGGACACAAATAATTTAGTAGCATTAATTAACCGTTAACCGTTAAATCATTAAATGGTTTGAAGTGCAAAAATAATCGGTATGCATCAATGTCTGTGTACTGGACATCACGATTCTGTCATTAAAAACGGCCCACCTTACTTCCGTAAAGTTATTAAAGCCAGAAAACTGAATATAGAATATGAGGCTATTAACCGCGGTGACAGATTCCTAGTCATTTTCTCACTACACATATGCTTCTGTTTTGTCCTGCTGTAAATCATTTGTTTGTTAAGTCTATTAAGTGTCATATGAACAGACACCTTTCTATTATTAGCTGTAAAACATAGAAACATGCTATGAAGTGGAGGCTGGACACAACAAATCTTTCATTATGAGTAGAAATATAAATACATAGCCCTACCATTCGACATGATGTTTTTATATCTCATCTTGACTTTCTGCCACGTACGCTTTCCACTGCTATTGCATCTGAAATCGGATCAGTTAAGTTACTGTTAACATTAGGTTTACATTATGAGTAACATCCCAGTAATGGAACTTTACTGAGCATTACATTACATCATTACAGCAAATAATAGGTGACTTCTGAATTGTGTCACATCTGTTAGCCTCTGTATTTATTAACAGCATTTCAATTCTTTTCAGAAAACACTTCATAGTCTAATACTCAGTCGTGAGATATTTTAGACCATGTTTTATGATAATAAAAATGTACTTATAATCACTCGGTCGGCAATACGTTGCCAACAAGCCTGCCTGCTTTTGTTGGCTGCAGTGGTATTGGACTTTCTTTGCAGCGTTGATTTAAATTCCTCATAATCCTGCATAATTAGCATGCAGTCTTCCTCTATGAAACATGGAGATTGCGCCATGAATCAAACGGTGACTTTAGAGTTTTTTTGCATATACTGCAATATGCTTTCCGGCCATCCCCCGTGACCGGCTTAAGCCAGTCTTTAAATGATGGGTTATCAAGCCAACTTTTAGAAAACGTACATTTCCCCATTTCACCGCCAAGTGGCTACTAGCAAATTTCAGATGCTCTGATAATATCAACACGTTAGATCACCCTGGCTCAACTGAGGCAAAAGGCGGAGAAATGGCGTCAGCGTCATTCTGATGAGGTTGGAAGGAGTAATAGTCACTTCAAAGACCTTGCAGGCATTCTATTACTACCACATATTTGTATTTGTATCTTTGTGGGGAACGCCCATTCATTTCTATGGGATTTGAGGTTAATTAATACATAAGTAATAGCATAATACTATATTATTTGTATCCTGTGAGGTATAGTGTTACCATGCTTTCATATGGCACTCAAATACCAAACTGTTTTTAACCACTAGCTAGTTTCATACAGTACTGATCTCAGATTAATTCATCATTAATGAATTGTGACACATTTTTATGTTACTATATGTGTTACTATATCTGATAAATCTAGAAACCTTTGTGAACTACTGAACACCTGAACCACATTGTGAACCACTGAAGGAAAAAGTCATGAATAACACAAGTACTGATGTCATGTTTGTTCATCATTAATGAATCATGATGCATGGTTTATCTCAAGCAGTTACTATATTTGTTACTGTATCTGATAGTTCAGTAAACCTTTTTGAAATACTGAAAGAATTACTGAAGGAACAAGTAATGAATAACATGTGAAATACCCATCTCATGTTTGTTCATTATTAATGAATCCTAACATCCTAATCATTTATCAAGTAACTACTCTATTTGTTCATAATTTGTCCATTAATTGACTCTGAGCCATTAATATGTATTTGTGCTCCATCATGTACAGTGTTACCAATGGAGTTAATTTCTATATAATATATGCGTTGTTTCTTACTAAATAAATAATTCAGTAACATATGTCTATATGGTGTCTAGTTAAATCGGATGCATACACAATACTGTCCAACCCCTATCTGTGGATATGTTGCTATGGCCTTCGTAAGTGCAAAATACCACGTAATGCGTTGTTATTAACTGGTATTGCTAACAATGGCTAGCAATGAACCCATGGATAGATCAGCTATTGCTAACAATGGCTAACAATTAACCTGGTCAAAACTACTATTGCTAACAATAGCTAACAATGAACCTGGCTGGAACTGCTATTTCTAACAATTAACCTGGCTAGATCTGCTATTGCTAACAATAGGTAACAATTACTGTAGTGAACCTGGCTAGAACAACCCCGCCCACAGAATTTAAGATGGCTGCACCTGTCATCGACATAAATGAACGCTGTAGTTATGTATAGTGTATTAGTACTTATGTCTTATTTATTTCTCATTAAATCGGTTGTACACACAGTACTATTTAGCCTCTGTGGACATGGTGCTACAGTGGTTGTACGCGCAAAATATCGCGTCAATGCGTTGTTATCAACTGGCATAGTTATCAATGGCTAACAATTAACTGGCTTTCCGAGAACATGGTTAAGGTGGATGTGACGTCATCCCTAGCCCCGACTTCCGGCCTTGAAGGTAAATGAAGCGCAGCATTAGCGAGGAAGCGAAGAGAGCGAAAGCTTTAAGCACCATCCATGTGGGACACGGCAGTATATGGTATGTGTTTAGTAAATATTATCTTTTACATTATATTATTTCTTGGAGTTATTTAGCCTATACTACTGTACCGCTAGCTTTGCCTGACTTTAGAAAAGCTAGCCTTAATGTAGCACCGGCTCATTATCAGGCTTAAATTTGCACTCGTTATAAGTTAAAACGTTTTGGACAGTTTAGCCGAATCTATCTTGTAAGTTCATAATTCCTGTTTGGTTTCCGGGAGCTCAAACCTGTCACTTTTACAGGTTGACAGATTACCTATACTCGTAATTTCTGTCTCCCATTTCTGTAAGAAATCACTCGCTGTCTAACGTCAGCAAACTTGCAACTGTCAATAACTAATGACAACTAAAATACGAACTGTTCTTGCACCGCTATGCGTGTTCTCTCTGTACTGTTATTTTAATAGTGATGCATTGTTGTTGGTGTAATTTCTAGACTGTTATTGCCGGTTTTATTCCTATAGTTGTTTTACACAATTTTTTTTTTTGTAACACTGTATAGGGGACAAATATTGTAGTTTTATGCTATTACTTGCGTATTAAATAACCACAAACTAAAGTCTTGGTTACATACTGAACTCACGTTAATTCATCATTAATGAATTGTGACGCATTTTTTAATCTCAAGCAGTTACTATACTTGTTACTATACGTTATTATATGTTTTACTCAATGTTGGTATGTGTATTAATTCCGTAAACCTTCGTGAACTACTGCACGAACAAGTAATGAATAACAGATGTGAAACACTGATCTCATGTTTGTTCATCATTAATGAATCATGACGCATCTTTTATCTCAGCTACTATATTTGTTCATGATCTGCCCTTCCGCAGTTACCAAGTATTTGTGCCACGTCAGGTACAGTGTTAGGCTTTTTATTTTCAGTGTTACATGCGTATTTATATTGTAACTATGCTACAAATCCTATAGCCTAGAAACATAATTGAATGAAACTGCTGTGATGAGTTCTGACTGTTACTGTCCTTCTGAGGTATTTATCAATATCCTTATGAAACGTTTCAGATATGTCCACAGAGAGGAAGGCTGCAACAAAACGACCTGCTGATAAAATCACAGCAGGACCAGACAGCAGAAAAGGTGATATTTTTTACTTGTGAATGCATTCTCATTAACTGTGTTCTACGTAGAGCATTTCTTCAGTTTTATTGTGATTTATTATTATTATTATTATTATTATTATTATTATTATTATTAATGTTATTTTCACTCAATCACAGCCCGCCAATGTCAGATTGACCAACCAACAACTTCTTGGGGTGAGAAGACTACAGAAGAAGGTAAACCATGTATTGCTTTGTCTTTTTTTTTCCAGTAACACGTGTAACTTAGCAACTCAGCTGCTACTCAGGTACAAATCATGAACAAATATAATAACTGCATAAAATACATGAAACACATGACTGATGAATGAACATGTGATCAGTACATAACTAACACTTAGTTTCTACATTATTTGTGCAGCCTCAAGTAGTGTTACCTTATTGTCTCCCATGAAGAATATTTTCTTTAACACTTTACTCGGAGGGACACAAATAATTTAGTAGCATTAATTAAATATTAACTAAGTGTTGGTTCATCATTAATCTCAATTCATGTATGCCATGCAGGAACTTAGTTAATTATTATCTGATTAGTTAACTATTAAATAATAGTTTCTGAGTGGAATACATGAATTTTCATGAGTGATTATTGATGAATGAACATGTGATCAGAATGTAACTAACACTTAGTTACTGGTTCATTCATACATTAAATAAGCATATATTACTACATTATTTGTGTCCCCTAAGTGTGACCACATTTCCCAAGTCAGCCATAGAAATTCCACTAACCTTTACTTAAATATAACTTAAATATTTTGTTGCTTTAGCTTCATTAAGAGCAGTATAGTGAAATTACTACTTTAATGGACTAAACAGGAATATTTAAACAAACGCACACACAAGTAAATGAATACCTAGTAATTATTCTCCTCCTGCGATGCTGGAAAAATGCTTAATTAGGCCAGGTTTGCTTACAGGATTGTTTGAAGTCTGTTGTGTTTATTTTCCATAATGCATTGATACTTTCTTATTCCAGAAGCCCCAACCCTGCAGGTGGCTCTGCAGAATGCCAGACAGATGATAGAACACCAAGAGGTGGAAATTGCAACATTAAAGGAGAAGGTTGATATGCTCACGCAGGACCGTGACTTCCTCAGAGAGAGACTTAAAGAGGGTAAGATGATCTTTTAAAAAAATACACTTGTACTCAGTAGCCATTTTTTTTTTTTCTATAACACATTTTTCTTATTAACTTTAAACATCAGTATTCCAACAAATCAGATGCCCTCCCTCTATCCAGAAAAAAGATAACTAAATAAATTTTAAACAAATAAAAATAATCTAAAAAAAGTCAATAAAAAATGAATAAATAAATAAATAAATAAACAAACAGATAATAATGGGTAAAAATAAAAATAAATAAAGGCAGATAACCCTGATCACAGCAGTACACACCCTGCAGAACCTTTTAAATTAATCACAATTATAAATCATGAGTTTCCAAAAAGTCTATTTAGGGATCCCGTAAATGAGCAAAGGTCTTATCTTTCTTTTTTACAATATATGTTAATCTCTCCAGAGCCAGACATGCCATCAGTTCCTTTGTCCACATTCGAGTAGAAGGTGCATCCAAACTTCTCCACAACAATGTGATTATCCTTCTGGCCTGTAAAAGCCCAAAGTCAATACGCAGCGACTGTTTCTGTATCACAACAGAATCTTCAGGATATAATCCCAGTATACAAAGTTTGCCTTGTAAAGGAACTTCTCTTCCAGTTATGAGACCCATACATTCTATTGCACTCCTCCAAAATCGCGGTATCTTTGTACATTCCCATAAACGATGAATTAGGCTTCCCCTTTTCATCTTTACATTTCACATAGATATCAGGGACATTCGGGAATATGTGGTTTAACCGACTAGGTGTAAGAGAAGTAGACATCAGCCATTTATATTGTAGTAACCTTGGTTAATCTGGTGTTAATAGACTGGGTCTATTTCCCAATCCGCTTCACAAATATCACCTTTATGTTAATTCTCCATGCTTCCAGCTTTCTGGAAGACGACTCCTTTGAATATTTTAATAACAGGTCATAAAACAATGAGAGCTGTCCTCTCCCATTCATGTAGTTATATATTTAAATCTTCAGTCTTAGACAATGGAGGTAGAGACAGCAGTTTATGTGTGGATAAAATAAAATGTTTCAACTGTAAGTGTTTAAAGAAATGCTTTCTTGGAATATCATGTTTCACATATAGCAGTTTATATGACATCAGGTCACCTTCTGCATACGAATCTAAAATCATCTCAACACCTTTGTTAAACCACATCTTAAATCCGCCATCTGCCCTCCCCAGTATAAAGCAATTACCCCATACTGGGGAAAACTGTGCTGGCGTGTCTCCAACCTGTTGATGAGCAGAGCACCAGACCGAGAGAGAATTTCGGAGAAAGGGGTTCTTTGTCTGTTTATTAGCTTGTTGTTTCCTGCTCTTTGGTCCCACTGTAAAGTAACATGGCTAACCTTGGCTGGGCAGCCCAGAAATGCAGATTTAAATTGGGGAGCTGAAGCCCTCCTCTTTCGTATGCTAAGTACAATAGCCTTAGTTGCATTCTGGCCTTTTTATTGTTCCAAAGGAATTGATTCAACAGTTTATTCATATTATCAAATAAGGAATTGGGTAAAAGAAGCGTAAGTGACTGAAAAGGATGCAAAACTTTTGGTAAGATGAGCATTTTGATTATATTTATGTGACCAATCATAGCTATAGGCTATACTGGTCAGTGTCTCACCACAGGAGCCCAGCTGACTTGCTGTCATTTAGGTGGGGGCTCATTCTCAACATGTCAGTGACACTGACACGGTGGTGTGTGTGGTGCTGGTGTGAGTGTATGAGACACAGTGGCATAGCCGTGGGGGGGTTGGTCACGGCAGGATCACTGCTGGGCTGAGAGCAGTTAACAAGTCCATAAATAGCCAGCCGAGACCGTTTATGTGGTGAGCGACTGATCATTGATAATGGGTGGAGCTACAGTGTCCAGGTTCTTAACAAAGTGGCCAGTGCGTGTACAGGAACTGTGGCACTGGAACGGTAAAGGGCTACATCAGCCAAAGCTACTCAGTTGTTATTTATATTGTTTGAAAGTGGCATGATATGGAATTTGGAAGTTATGTAAAAAACACTTGTTCAGGTCAGTATGACAGCAAGAATAAAACCACAATTTAATTATTAATAAATAACAATATCTAATTTCCAGTAAATAACCTTTCATGTGATCTGGTCTGAGAAACTCAAGAATGGTAATGGGTGGTAACCAGGGGCGGATTAACGCACAGGCTAGATATGGCTTAAGCCTAGGGGCCCCCATTGAGCAGTAAAAAATATATCATTTTATTTAAATTTCCATACGAGAAAATATCTAAACAGTGGTTGATCCGGTCTGGGAAACTCCATTTTCCCTTTGCTGTTTGTGCCTTACAGCTCTGGCGCTCAAAGCCTGGAAGCAGGAGGATACTTCAACAGGGCTGAGGAAGCAGAGTCTCCAGGAGACTGAGGACTCCTCCTCCTCGCAGTCACCTGAGGACTCGGAGTACTCTGAAGAAGACGATTCATCTGAGGACAACAAGAAGAAGTCAAAGAAGAAGCCCAAAAAGCGGCCAAAGGCCAAAAAGCCTAAGAAAGTTAGGAAAATGAGAGGTTTGCACTTTAATGACAAAATATACTGACCTGTTTCTAGGGTTAATACTTCAAATGTAGAAAGTATGGGAAACACCAGAGGTGGAGATTTCAGGTCCAGAAAGTACAAATCCAGACCAGGATTTTGTTTCAACCAACCAGTTGAGTATAA
>JAODKE010000041.1:1701353-1712684 GCA_026779605.1 Mormyrus hasselquistii
TTCCCATTGAAATGAATGAGCGGTCCCCATAAGGATATGTTTACCCTACATGTGCGTGTGTGTGTGTGTGTGTGTGTCCCAATGATGATCAGTCCTGGTTGCCCAGCTCTGCCGGTGGTTTGTGGCTTTTCCCTCAGGAGGTCATTCACTCTCAGGAGGTCATTCACTCTTAGGAGGTCATTCACTCTCAGGAGGTCATTCACTATCAGGAGGTCATTCACCACAGCTGACTGTCAGCATCCCACAAGCCCTGCACTTCGGAGATGCTCTGACCCAGTGCTCTGGTTGTAATGATTTGGCCCTTGTCAATGTCATTCAGATCTTTATCTCTGCCTTTTCCTTCTACATTCAGCATGTCAACTATGAGTACTGATAGTTAGCTTACTGTCTAATACAGGGGTGGCCAATCAGCAAAGTGCCGGTGTGTATGCAGGTTTTTGAGATAACCTGTAGGTCGGTTGTTCAAACCCAGGTGTGAGCACTCTTCGGCCAATCAGTCCACTAATTAGGGAGCTGCAGCAAAACCCCCCCCCCCCACACACACACACACACAGTGGCCCTTTGCGGATAACATTGGACACCCCAGGTCTAATATATCCCAGACCATGACATGTACCACTTTATTATTTGCTACAGTATATTATTTGCTTACTGTGGCGATGGTCCTCAGATTTACACTCGCCATGTGTGTTTCTGTATATACAATTAAACAAATTTAATCTTTAATTAACACAATATCAGATTATTTTAATAAATGCTCTTTCTATTTGTAATCAAAAGGTCATTGATGCATAATTGAAGTGGTGTCATTGCCATAGAGAATGATACCATCTCAAATTTCAGTCTGTGCAAGCCATTTCCAGACACCCTTCACTGGAAACATACTATCCTGACTTCAGACACAGGCTTTGCCAGTTCATGTAGGCTCTCACAAATTCCTGTCCACATCCTTGACTTCCTTGGAAGCCACTGCCGCTCATTTGTCTAAAACTGATGAAAAGCAGCATTTTTCTCTGACCTCCAGATGCTGAATTTCCATACCTCCTGAGCATTTTGTTATGTCTAAACCAAATGCAGATTTTACACCAAATCCTCATTTTTGGAGTAAAAAGGTACACGCAGATGTGCCTGTATATGCATGTATATATACTGTGTGTCAGTCCACAATACATCTCGTTTGTCCTGCAGCTGTCAGACTTCATGGATACTCTCAAAACTCTAACATTATTCACCATTTGTAATGCCGTCACACATCGCGTAACTTTCGTCATATCTGAACAAAATCAGTAATGGCAAGGCAGTATATTTTCAGTAGTTTTATTGAAAAATGCCTCTTCTGTTTCAGAAATAAATAAGAAAATAAGCCTGTGGAATTCACAATTTGCAGCTAAGACATGGTGCAATAGTTCTATATTCATAGCCTTGCAGACAATTTCCAACTGCACTAGAAACTGATAAAAACAACAAGTATATTCTGAATTTTTAAAAGCCTCACTAAATATACACCACAGACATGCAATTGCACCTTGGCTAAAATGTGTGTGAGTTAATATAATAAAACCAATACATATTTAGTTTAAAATAACAAAATGGAAACTAAGTTTAACTGCTGTTTTGAAGTCTGAAAATCTGTAGGCAGATCTCAGATCAACAGTCCTCTTTACAATGAGAAAGAGGTCAACATGTATAATTGCAATATAACAAGATACAGTTTTATTGTGAAACATCGTGCTGAATTGTGATGCATATAACGTGCCGTGTTGGTTAACACAGGACTCTGCAGAAACATTTTGCGGAATGCAGGTTTTGCCAGGATGAGAGCATTAAGACTGGATTCTTTGGTAAACATTTAAAGCCGTTATATTACAAGCAAAGACATGGAATGGAATGAACAGCAAGCTTAAAGATTTTCAGATTTTCTTCTTTGCGGTTTCTGTTGACACATCTGCCCCATCGCTAACCCCAAGTCTGTACGTAGCTATCACATGCTGATTGGCATGTAACAAGGAGCTAATCAGCCCTGTGCTTCCTGTGGAGATTTACCTACATTTACAACAGTCATATGTGATAAGGCCACGTAGAAATGGCTTTGAAATATGAAAAAGCTTTATATGACCGTCTCCTTGGATTCCTTTCTTGACAGTGACCTCTTTCGGCGCTGGGTTTGTGAGATTCCGGTTTCATAGTCTTCCTCCTCGGGGATGCTGACTACGGCGATTTCAGGTGCAGGCAGATATGGGCCTAGTTAAAGATATTATTTTGGGCCAATTGAGCACAAATTTATTCTGCAACCATTGCATTCTAACCTTTGGAACACAATATGCTATTTGTGATAAGCAGTCAAAGTCATATTATAGGCTTGTGTTTTGGCTGTGCAGCGTGTGCAAAGATTTTTAGCAAAGTCTGTATACTGAATTTGTAAACAACTGCTGGCATTGAGCTCCATTGACTGTAATGTTTTCATTTACAGCATCACATAAACAAAAGATTAAACTGCACCAGCAGCCTGCTACACATTTCGGAATCAGGTACTATCCTTCGTTTTATGCCGAGACACAGTTGGTGGTGGGAGAACAAATATTATTTAGAAGAAAAAACTAAGTGCACAGGGATTATCTGATGACGCACTGCCTGATGCTGGGTCAGACGTGAAACTGCAGCTGCTTAAACGTAGCACATACCTGAGAAGACATCTAGGTTGCTTTAGGCATTAAAAAGAGGTTATGTGGGCATTCAGCAAGCGGCAGGGAATCAGTCACAAGCTTATTAAATGTTATTTGATTTTAGTGGATGTGAATTAATCATCATTTACAAGGCACTATTAGTTTATTTACAGGTGTCAGCTCGACGTTGCCAGGTTAACATTTTTGTCGTCTTGGTTATGAATCCACCTTGTTAGTAGTGTTTACATGCTTCTCCACAAAAAGAAGCTCTGTTCCTGTTCACCGCTTGGCTTCAAGATGCAAACAGGCCGCTTTGTCGCTGCCATCGCTGTTGCTTGTTCTATCTAGTTGCTGGAAGGTGTGTTGTTAGTACCGGTACTTTCCACTGTTTTGCTTGTTGTTTTAACGACGGTCAACAATGTTCATTAATTGTATCCATGGTGGTTATCCTTAAACTGGGCTCTTAAGCATGTGAGAAAATATCTCAAACACAGGACTTCAGAGTGGAAGCAGTACAGGCGACTTAGAAAGAGTATTATGCCGAACCTGTAACAGGCAAAGAGGACATCGGCATTTAATAGGAAGAACTCTTATTTTGCATTTTAAAGTGCACAGCAACTGCAACGTTATAAAAAAATCATCAGAAAAAGTTCATTCATTTATAAGCAATACTGTACTATTGGCCATAATCAATTTTGTCACGTGGGATCTACAAAAAATGTACAACATAGACTGACCTGGATATCCTTGTCCGTTGTAGGGAATCCCGACGCACTGGGAGGAGTCACAATAACCAGAAGGGCCGGGCGGACCCCTAACCCCCGTGCTGCCCTGACGACCCGGAGGACCACGAGGTCCTGGGGGGCCCTGTGACCCAGGGGGGCCAGTCCGAGCCTCACCTGGTGGGCCTGAGGAGACAAGGGTCAAAACCATAGAGAAGATTTAAAAAAGCGGGAAAAGCACTTGGACTCTCTGACTTCATCCTTTTCACATTAACGGGAAACTGATTTCTGCTGCAGTGATTAAATAAAAAAAAAAAAAACAGACACCGTGATACTTTTCTTCCCATGTCTAGACTACATGAGCTGTGTTTGAGGATTTTCCGTGTCTCTCACTCCCCCATGTCCATACATGTGTTGCCAATCAAGAGGCGCGACGCAGCAGCAAGATGCAACTGGAGACCGAGCTGTGAGCCGCTAGCAGCCGCCTCCCCCAAGCCGAAAGCCGCCTGGCTTCCCTCTGCTCGCAGAAACGGACCTGGAAGCGTCAGAGCTGAGACCGCACCTCAGCGAGCCGCGCGACACTTTGCGATTGACATGTCAATCTGCGAGTCTTTCTCCTCGGAGCCAAGGCCTCGGACCCACATACTGTATCGCCGTTAGACTGAACGTCTGATTTTTCCTTCGCCGGAATCAGTCATGCTTTTTTTGGACGGCTGAAAGACTGGAGGAGTTTTAAAATTAATGAGGATGCTGCAAGGCTTTCTGTCTTGCAAACTAGGGCCAGAAAGGCCTCTTTGAAAAGTATCCATGAAATCCAATACTGATGGACTCAGAGACCGGACAGGAAGGCTTGGCTTAATGTCAAAATGGGAACCATGACCTTGTTAATTCAATTTAAATACCTAATTAATTCTTTGTCTGGACAGTAAGGCTGCAACACATAAAATAAATGTGTTTGAACACAAAGGTTATTTTTCCATGACTAATTTTAAGCTCTTTTAACCATAAAAATGTAATTTAATCAACGTAAAGTAGCATTATAATATGTGGCTCCCTCACAGGACTTTTAAATAATGGCATCATTTAGAGTGTAAATGGAAACAGTAACATTTTGGTATTTATATTCATAATTGGTGCTGTGTCTAAATGCTGAATCGCATTTATGTAACACAGCTGGCAGCCCGCCAATGCTGAAAGACCTCCGCATATCACAGTCCGAGAACTTCCATTGTAAGACTGGGGCTCACCTCAGACATACACCCAAGTCCCAGTGAGACATCCAGCCCAAAGATGTAGTGATAAATACATCTATTTTCCAGAATAGTGTTGTTTTTTTAATCCATGGAATGTGACATGTTAAAGTTCACTGTGAAAGATGTATTATGCGCGATGGGGTGAACAATAGGTTTCAGTGTCTATTATGCTTCTAAATGTATGGAGGAAAACATACCAGGCGGTCCGGATGATCCTCTCTGTCCTCTCTGTCCTGATCCTGGGCTTCCCCGCTCTCCCTTCTCACCTGCTGGCCCTGTGTGTCGCAAAAGACAGACGTGCCTCAACTCCAGACCCAGACTCATTCGTGGTGCGTTGGCGCCTTGTATCACCTGCAGCATTTCAGCTTCAGCATGTGGCAATTTGGAAGATTATCATGTAGCCGCACGAACACCAATGGGACATTGTTAGAGGGCTTGCGTACGATTGCCTGCATTCAAATCACAATGTATACAGGATATTATGCTAGAAACAGGACAACAATCAACATATATTGGCGTTTCAACATGCAGAGGGGCTGAACATTCCTTTATGAGGGTTTATATCAACATGACAGATTTATTTCATTCATAATTCAATCAAGAAAAAGTGGAACAGTGCAGGAGAAGCTACTTCCTTGAAATATTTATGGCAAAATGCAACATATTGGTTTAGATTGTACATATTTATCAAGTTTGTGCCTTTAAACTCGTGAGCAAATGAGGGGCAGGTACCTCTCTCTCCTTGTGGACCAGGCAAACCCGGACTTCCCGGGAATCCATTTCGTCCAGCCGGACCCGGCTCTCCACGGGGCCCCTGACTGCCAGTAGGGCCCGGGGGACCAGGGGGCCCAGGATTGTTGCTGCGGTAACCGTTGGGGATCTGGTTCAGCATTTCATTAACCCTTCCCATTTGGACTGAAACAGGACAGCAGCAGTCAGACACCTCAATACGAAAATGATGCAAAGAGACTACAAGCAAAAACAATGATACCTTACATCACCATATCACAGGACCCTTGAAGCATCTCCTTTTAGAGGAATCAATAATTTGCCCATATGTTGTTACATTGTGCCATAAAATTCAGCAGAGCTGAGTCCTACCCAGAACACATGCAGACAGTCAGAAATGACTCCTCACCATTGACCAGCTGCTCACAGACCTGTCTAGCTATGGAGCGCATCATATTCTGAGAAGCAAAGTCTCCCTGAAAAAGAAGTTCCTTCAGTCAAGACTCATTTCTGACAAGAAGGCCCACATCCAACTGTCTAGACTGAAACGAGCTCGTTAAGAATTCACATCAGGTGTCTTTGGGAGGGTCCCCGTCCCAGGACCCGATCGGGAAGAGCGTTTGGAAGACGGACGGATGGAATACAAGTGTTATTTTCCCCTAATCAGTCAACTTAAATCGCGAATGAGCCTCAGGGCATCCCAGCGATCTGACTCACCCGATCTCCCTTATCTCCTTTTAAACCAGGTGCTCCCTGTGGAAATGAAGACACAAATATTACATTCTGGAAAGCATGCGGTGCTGCAGCTGACACCAGTGAAATATGCATGCGAAACTGTGAGTTAAGTGGCGCACCAATCATCACAGACATAAACAGTTCAGCTTCAGTCAACCAATAAATTAATTTTGACAAATGGATCATGTTGAGTCATTTTTATGGTTAGTGGATTCCTATGACTGGATTTATTAGCTAACAACATTTAAGAAGTTATCCCCGGAGGCAAGAAAGAATCTAAAGTAATCCGAGTTTTTTGGAATGGGGAAAAACTGAGAATGATTCCGTTACACAACAGAAAACACTGGCAGGTATGAAAACGAGGTCAGCGACACTGAGCAGGGTCTAAAGGAGGAAGAACTGAATGTATATGTCACATGTCTTATTTACAGATATAATAAGATTCGGTATAGAACTGTATTGAAACCACGCCTTCATTTAAAAGACTGTAGTAGATGCCTTACATACTTGTGAAACCCTGCACCTTATTGTAAGTCTTCAGAGGACTATTCTGAGACTATTCAGACTATTCAGCTGTAGTTCACTTCAAAGCATGACTCAGCACACCTTTAGCTTTATAGTATTATTACTACTCGATGTTTCACCTTCTTCCATTGCATGACTTGCCCTCCCAAGCCACAGTTCCTTTGCCCGTTCTTAGCAGGTGAGACACTGAACCGGGAAGGTCCTGGTCTCCAGAGCGACACTTACCGGGACCCCCGTGTCTCCCAATTTGCCTGGCTTTCCTTCAGGTCCAGGTACACCCGGAGCTCCCGGTGGACCCTGCGTGATTCAGAGATTCAAAGCATTACTGTGACACTGACGGGTCACGATAAGGAGAAAATACAAGTCACCATCCTCAATTGCTGATAAATACCCATAATGCCGCGCTTTTCATAACCCTGCTTCACTAGCTTTTCTAAGTGTTACACAGAGACACCTTCAGTTATATACAATGTTTCCTGCGTTCAATAAAACTTGAAACAATGTTTCCTTCATCTTTTCGTTTGAATGCTTGGTGATTGGCCCACGCCTGCCAGCATACCATTGGTCCTGGCGGTCCCCTGGGCCCAGCAGGTCCTTCTTTGCCTTGAGGTCCCTACATTGAACAATCACCAGATTACCAGATTGTGTGTGTCCTTTATTACATTAAACATTTTTTTACATTATATCATGTTGAATAAATGTATACAATATCGTGGCATTTTTCAATTCTAATAATTTTTAGAATATTTTAACATAATTTGAGAGTATTAAGTAAGCCAAGGAAGTACACGAACTATAAGGCTGTAAAACCATATTTTACATTAAACACGCACAATTCTGAAGTAGCTCCATGACAGCTTACCCTCACACCAGCCGGACCGATGGGGCCGACGATGCCAGCGGGCCCAGGGAGACCCTGGGAAGACCGAGGGAAACACGGTAATAAGCAGCAGCCTCCGTCTCCCCGCCCCACCGCACACACACAGGCCTGCACCTTTCACTAGCCGAATCAGACCAGTTTCCCCATTGGTTTTCTGCTCCTAAAGTCACAGTAAATCTTCTTTTTATGTCTCAGTTGCTCACAAATACGGCTTGGTTTTTATTGTCATTCCTCTGGAATGTAATATATTCCAGATCTACAGCGGCTGTGAAAGGTCAGAGCACATGAACATTAACGCAACACAAAAACTTGAAGTAGACACAAAAATTTTAAGACAAAAAGAATAAACTAAATTTAACGTTTTAAATGTGTTGTGCTCTCCTAATGTGTTGCAGAAGTTCTCCGTGCCACAGGGGGCAGTATTCAACTCTCGATATTGATAGTGCCTCTCACACCAATATCTATGGTGATAGATTCGTGTCCACGTGCTACAAATTCAGAAAACGCTAACCCATGTGTTGATTAGGGTTTAAATTTATATGGTTTATGAACAGAAAAAAACCTTGACCTTATGTTTTGAGGTCAGTGTCAAAAAATGTGTAAAAATGAGAAAAAAATTAGTCTCTTGGTGGACAAAGCTGAGTGAATTGCTTTTATGGCATGGCTGCTTTATTTAACCCATACAGCAAATATTGGTCATACACTGATCTCTGTCTTTATTTTGAGACTTGAGTTAAATAGAGAATATGCCTATACTGAATGGTTGTTCAGGAAGGAAGGAAGCCCACACATTGTTTTAATAAAACTGTTTGTTTTATCACACACATGGTTTTTATTTAAAAATTAACATTAACACACTTAACAGAAAATATCATCTATTGATATTCTGCTAAAAATCCCTATATGGTTTTTGGTTATCGTCCAGCCCTATGGAACATACTGGTTAACATCCATTTAAATGCAAGAGCCTGATTAAGGTGTTAACATGTGTTTATAATAACACAATTACTGTGTCTCCGTGTTTAATCAGGTCATTAAAACATTTATACACACAGCCATAGTAGCATAAACGTAGTCATAGTTAGCTAAAACAAAGAAACAAAAAGATATGGATCTCACATGTGAGATATCGCAACAATTCCTCACCTTTCCCCTCCGTGAAATTCCGTGCGAGTCCCTAACTGAATGGAGGTGTGTTTCCTAACAGCATAGTCAGAACCATGCAGCTGAATGAGTCCAATTATGTTGCTAACGGCAACCTTTGGAAAACATACCCTGGTTTGATGGTAGCTGTGATTCTGGGATCTTGTGCAACATCACAACCGAAGCGCTTGCGTCACTTAGCATCAGGAATGAGTACTTCTGCTCTCTACTTATAATCTTTAATAAAGCACCAATTTTAGTTGATAAAAAAATTATATAAACAGTATTGTGTCATCCCATATCTCGTCAGACCAGACAAGACCAGTGTAGACCAGACCAGACCACAACAGACCAGACAAAACCAGGCAATAATAATAATAATAATAAGTATAATAATAATAATAATGCTACATATGAGTAAACATGACACATTGTAGCACTTCATGATCCCATTGAGTTCCTCTTTGAACCTGATCCTTCTTCACAATCAGATTCCATAAAAGGGATTTTTGCATGAAAGGCCCTTGAGAGAAGTGGACCTTTGGCCTTTTGTCTTTCTCCCTTAGAGGCCACATGCAGACTAAACAGTGTGTCTATTTTCAGACCTTTCACTGTTCGTTCCTGCTAGGGGTTGCCGCCAACATCTATTGGAGAATGACATGCTTTCTCCAGCTAGCCTTCAGTCTGATATAGCATGTGACTGTTGACCATCTTGCATGTATAAATCGCTTAATCATTATCTTCTACAATGCCGTGTCACACGCAACGCTCTTTCATAAACAAATTGCATGAAAGACAATGGCTGTTACTCTCTTCATTAAAAGGCAGTGATTTCGTTTGCAGACTCTGTGCTAGTATTGATCCTCAGGCTAACCCGTTTAAAACGATACTCAAGACAAAAATGTCATGAAATACTCACGGAAGGTCCAGGTAAGCCAGAGTCACCAGGATCCCCTTTGGGTCCAGGACGACCCTGAAGTAGACAGGCAATACATTTTAATGTGTTTAAAATACTTCTGTGAAATTGGCTTTTCTGTATATGTTGTTACACTCAAATGACACACCCCAAATCTATATCGGATGTTTATTTAACATTTGGTATACTATACTATACCGTACCATACAATAACCTGCTTTTATCATCAAGAATATAGGAGGACTAGTCGTCTGTAGTTATCACACATTTATGAGTGTGGAGCTTGACTGATCTGCGCCACAGACATGCAGAACCAGTTTGTAATGTTCAAACTCTTCCCTAGCACTGTTCAGAGAATGAGTCTGGAAGGTAGGTAGGAACAAGGTGGAGCTGTTTTATATGGCTGCATTAACTCTAAATGCTTTCAGCATTTTCCAGTTAACTTCAGACACCAAACACTGTGAGATGCCAAGTTCCTGCCGTGACTGGTGCTCAGTCTGTAAATCACTCAGAAAATAAGTGGATCATAATTCCTGTTTGATCCGCAAGTTGTGTGCTGATGCCACAGAGGTGTCAGACGGATGCTGCGGCACCCGGTTTGCAACCGGAGTCTTACCGCCTCTCCAGGAAGGGACAGGCCGCTGGGCCCCTGGGGGCCCGGCAATCCCATGGGGCCCGGTAATCCCTGATCGCCACGTGGTCCCATGGGGCCCTAAAAAAGAACAGCAGAGACAAAACGGATGAAATCAATCAAGCATGGAAGATATTCGCTAACAACTCTGACGTCCAACACTGAACGCATCTACATCAAATTGCTGGAAGGCTACAAACAAAGCATGGAATGTCTCTTGATATATATCTGTCCAGCCATCCATAAATCACAAACACAATGACAAAAAACAAAAAGGAAGGAATCCATGGTTTTTGTGAAACAGCTGTACCTTATCCTCCTACTTCATTTTTGAAGCTATGCAGCCACATTTTTTTAGCAGTTCTGACACTGGAGACAGTAAACATTCTGCCCTTCTTGCCACATTAGTAAAATGCTCAGTATCTTGAAATATTGTGTGGCAGCTATTGCTGGTTTAAATACATTGAGGAACAGCGATAAGGCTGCGGCCTGCCGGGAAAGGAGTTCATTACCGCTGGGCCCGTCTCTCCCTTTTCACCTCGAGCGCCTTTACTGCCAGGTCCACCCTGGAACAAGAAGAGCGTTCCGTGAAGTTACCTGGAAACTACCAGGCAGCCAAAGATTCCCCACCATGTCGTTCACGGTTATAGTCAACATCAGGCTGAAAGCCCCTCGCAGGCTTAACTGCGGCCATTATCGTTTCTGATGTCGACAAAGCTGGAAGCCTTATTGAGCAAAGAAAGAGAAACTGAACAACAGTCATGACTAAAACTATGAGAACATCCTCGTTCTCTACAGCTATACACAACTGGCCAACACTCAATTGGAGTATAATGCAGCTGTGCTCAAGCTGCAGCCTGGAGAGGGAGGGGGGTGAATGTTTACCGCGGGGCCGGGGGGACCTGGGGCTCCCGTGCTGGCCGTCGTGCACGTGCAGGCGTTGGGAAGGGCCGGACATTTCAGCTCGTCCCTCTGCGAGTAACAGAAAGAGGAAGAGAACCAGGAGAGGCGCGTGAGCATCGCCTGTGCCGGGTGGAGCGGGGGGGGGGGGGGGGGCCCGGGGGGCCCCCACAGGGTGGGGGCAATATGTCGCGGGTGGGGGGGGGCAATGGTGTGGCTCCGGTTCGAAACCAA
>JAODKE010000041.1:1712784-1724376 GCA_026779605.1 Mormyrus hasselquistii
GGGGGGGGGGGGGGGGGGGGGGGGGGGGGGGGGGGGGGGGGGGGGGGGGGGGGGGGGGGGGGGGGGGGGGGGGCACCGGGAAGCGCCACCAGGGTGGGGCCATTAATTCCCAGGTGGGGTGAGGACACTGGCTTGCTCCTGCTCCAAACCAAACAGCCACACTGCTCCACGGGAAAGTCAGTGTGACGGGTTACAGACATTCGGGGGAAAATAAATCATGCTGAATGTACAAACAGAGGATAAAGATAAATACTGAAGACTGGACTAAGAACTTCAGCTAAACAGTAAGATATTAAAGGTCAGACAAACACGCCGTTGAAAGATGAGAATGTCGAGCATTCAGTGTTAACTCAGGCAGCACTTGAAAACAGGAGACATTAAAATCGGGTGCAATTATTAAAATTTCAGAATTTTGGTTATCTTATAAAGAAATCTGCTGAACAGTCATTGACATCAATCAAAAAAGAAACCCCATGTAACACTGGCAATAAACAATTTAACACTGACACTCCACAAAAAGTCATATATATTGAGAAGAAAGAGAAGAAAATGAAAATAAGAGAATGGGGGATTTTTGAGACTCTCACAGTAAAATGGATGTATCAGTACCTACAGTATCAGTAATTTATTACTGCAAATAGTATCCATTTAACATGTTTAGCACCAAGCAGCAATTTTCAGGAAGACGACAGTCTAAGAACGGCAACAGAAAAAATATTGTTATTATTACTATTATTATTTTAAATGATTTTTAATGCTAAACTGTGACTATTTTGTTCATGAACATCAGCTGCTGGAATTGGTCCCTTTTAAAGATTACAAGGTTTAGTCAAAATATCACAGTTCACTGCAAAGTCCATCAATACCCCCCTGCAACACATGTAAGGTTAACAACACTATGTTGCCACAACCTCGTCTTTTTCTTATTTACGCATTCAAACAAGTTCATTGTTCAGATGCCTTGGAGGCTGAATAGAGCAGGCCAGGCCAATGAGTGACATCATTTTCATCTGCAGACTGTTTGAAGCTGCAGCTGGATTGTTTAAATATAGTCATTATCCTCCACTGCCTTACAGCTCAAAAAACACATCCAAGGGGTCCAAACTGGATGTTTTTCTAAGAAAAGTCCACTTGGAGATTCATCATTTGGCCACCGATAACCTCTAGGAAAAGCATCAGGAATTACTACAATACTAAGCTTGAATGATTTAGTATGTTGGTGTTCCCTCTCTCCCTGCCCCTCGATAATGAGTCCCCGTTAATGCACTGGAAATGTTATTCTGTGGTTACAGCAGCACTGAGAAGCTGAGCACACCCAAACACTGATGGCATGTGTGACTTTTGGAAGGGAGGTCAAGCAGAGGTCCTGTTACCATTGAAGGAACATCACAGCATCTGTCCCTGCTCGTCCAGCCCAGGCTGCAGACAATGTCGAACATCTGGAGCTGGAACTGCGGGACAAAAAAAGCAGAAAAACAACATTAAACGCCACGGGCCCATGCTTAGAGACCACAGTGAGCACGGATCCATGCCAAGGAACACGACACAGCTGAGCGCTTGGGATACTACGGCATACGGACGACAAAGAGAAAGAGGTGCATCCCACCAAGTTCTGTGCAAAAGGGGCCTTACGGCACAGGCACAAAATGAACGGCGATTTTACTCACCGTCGCCGATTCTCCTTTGGCTCCAAAGGACTTGGACATTTTACCGAGAACTTGGTATCCATCGGAGGAAGTGTTTCCAGCTTCCTTTATCTGCTTCTCTGCTACTTCTTGGCAGTCGACGTTGAGTTTGACGCTTTTCGGAGAGACGAGTATATGGAGCTGCGAAAGTAAGACTCATTTACTCTTACACACTCTTTCGGCCAGCTTGTTATATTCAAAAATAGTATTTCCTTTTTTCATTTATATCCCATGAGAAGTCATTTAAAATGGAGACAAGAAACAGAACTTTTGTACAGAAGTTCCACAGAACAAAAATGGAAAATATTTACAGTACCATAGCTACGATATCTTAAATTTCCCTCAGGGCAATGGTGTGCATTTTCTTAAAAAATAAATAAATAAATAAATAAAAATTACAAAATTCATCTTACATAGTGATAACCAAAACACAATCAAAACTCGTGGCAACTACTGGTTAAAACACGCAAAACAATAAACACAAGAGGTAACGAACGAGAAGAAGTGGAAACATCAGATGGGATACCTTCCTCGTAATTGGAACAATGGAAAACATGCCTTTACAACTGATTTACAACTGATTTTATTTTAGGCTGTTTTTATGCCGGGGCCACAGCAAATATGTGGAACACTACATTTGCAAAACCAGGGAGTCTTTTCCTCTAGACTGACACAGTATAATGTTCGTTATGAGAACATGTTCTCAATTTTCATACCACATTTAGTGTTACTGTCACTTTGTGGTATAGTCAGTGCTGCTGACTCCGTCCTCATTTCAGCACGACACCATTATGAGAAAACTTCTGGGCATCTAGTGCTGCACCACTGCAGTTACTGACACAACTGTAATGTATCAGTGGTTATTTTTCAGCAGTAGTCACTACAGAGCACACAGAGGTGAGGTCACGCCCTGCCCGTCCAATCCTCCTGTATGCCACGGCCCTCGTTAACCTCTTGTGGAATCCCCGTGCCATCGGTGAGCTGTTATCAGTATCCCTCTGTTTCCCTGTGACGTCGCTACCTGTCATGCCCCGTGTGCCTTGCTGTTCCGTATTGTTCTCCGAAGAAATCCCTCGTTACCCAACTTCCCGACTCCTTCCCCTGTTCCCCAGGTCCGAGGTCCCGCTCCCTTCATGACAGCTGACCAAACTCATTCTCGGTGGCACAAAGATTTATCCAAAGGCACGAAACCTCATAAGCTTTATAATACAATCCTGACCATCTTTGCATATGCACACAATCTGGGGCACTGGGATTTGTAGGTGCCCCCATTATTTAATTTGCATTCATGAATCCCCCCAAAAAATAGACTTTCGTAGATAATTATTACATTAGTATCTGTATATAAAACACTCTCCCACGCCACTGACCTCCCTCATAGATCTATAAGGTGACGCTGCTTAATGACCTAGTGCCTGAAAATCTCTTCTGTGAACTCATGTATCACCATCTTCTCAAGTTCTTTTTCCCCAAACGTACACGAGCCGCTTCATCTTCTCGCCTCAGCATCTCCCCGGCCCTCCGTGCGACTCCACTCTGTATTGCCTCAGATTGCCTGACTTAGGTTTTTCATGGGTATTGTAGATCTTTGCTCGTCACTTTGAGCACAGCATCACAATATAAAAGCTACAAACGGTAGTATTATGACTGAGCACACAGGCTGCGGTCCACAAGGATGTCATTATGCACTATAGGCATCTCATTAATGGTAAAACAAATGTATCACTTAATACTGTGAGAGACACGATGACACCAAAGCATCTGTGACTAACACTGTACGTCACAGGCACAGAAAAAAAGTGAAAAAACATAGAAATTATTTATGGTTGCTGAGTGAGATCCACTTTCAAAGGGCTCTAGATGTTTATAAAAGTCCATTGAATATGAAGATCAAAAAAAAAAAAAAAAAAACTGCTGGATATACTGTACATTGCACAAAACTGTCAGCGCTATAAAATCCATGTATTACAAACATTCTTGTTGTCAGGCACGTAAGATTCTACCAGACACCTAAAAATAACAAATGAGACAGCAGCTTGGTGAATTAAGGGCAAAACGTCTGAACACTTCTCTGAAGACGTCTCAACGCTTATGAACATGTTCCTCCGACAGGGATAAGGATGCCTTGAAGCTCTCCCACACATGCCGGCGAATGTGAGTCATACTGATCGAAGCTGAATGTATGTTTAATCCCTTTGCTGAAGAACAAATGCCTACACGTCTGCACTTTGTAACATCAACGGCTTCATTAAGATATGTGGTTCAACCGGACTCTCACTTTTTTGCTTTTTTCTGATTTTTTTCTGCTGGCTACGTAATATAGTTTGAGAAACTGTGTTAAATTAGACACTTTATCATTTAAAGTTTTCACGACAATGCCACATTTCCAAAGCAAAACAAGTCCACCGCCTCACTGAAGAAAGATACTGTATGAAGTCTGCGGCCTCACCAAGGAGGGACAGGGACCCTGCAGCCTCACCGAGGAAGAACAGGGAGTCCACAGACTCAGCGAGGAAGGACAGGGAGTCCACAGACTCAGCGAGGAAGGACAGTGAACTCGCACCCCCACTGAGGAAGCATAGTGCATGTGGCAGAGGTGATTTGATGGGATGCCAATCAATGACAGGTCACATGTTGACATGCACACACACACACACACACACACACACACACACTCACACCAGATCACCTAACCAGACTACATCGCTACCTACACAGGCACCATGACACCAAAGAATTATAGTACTTCATCCCCAGTCCGGTGAAATGAGGATGATGACGGCACAACAAAGCGATGTCCTATGTAACAAATCTTCCCTACAAAACACGTGTTGCTAGGCTGGAATAAGCTGAAGACATCATCATGTAAACATAAAGCCATGTGTCTTCCACAAATTCTAGATGGTTGCAATTCTAAAATGACTTGCTTCTTTTAATTGTTTTAAACATTTAGAATGTAACAGTCATCTGGCTTAATAGCTGAATCCTTGCTAAAGGCTGCTACATTAGAGACCTCAGAGGTAACCGATCCTGGCCTAGAGAGCTGATGTGGTTTAATTTTAAGTCTTCCACAAATCTGAAACCTAGAAACACAGTCCAGACATACTGTTAGTGAGCAGATACCTTTAATTGATTCAGATCTATGTACTCGGTACAGTCTTTCATAAACAGTGACCTGAGGCATTCTGGATCCTGCTGAGCCAGAGGAATTAGCAGCTATATGAATGAGCCAATAAAAGAAAAACAGAAACGCTTTCCAGCTGTGACACAGTTGACGAAAGCAGTGTTATGACCTTTGGCAGTACTGGCAGGACGTGCCCCCCCATGGCACACAGTGGACAGACACACGGCAGTGATTCCGCTCGTAACTCCCTTTGCCGGGAAGTGTGGGCTGAGCAGAGGAGTGACCGCAACAGGCCTTCCGCGGTCGGCTACCAAAGCGCGGCTAAGTCAGTATCCAGGCAGCGGAGCTGCGTGAGAGCCAGGGGCGGCGTAAAAAAAAAACAACGATAATAAACCTTCAAGCTGGCTTTCCTCAGGCTTTCTGATGTAATTGCTTAATAGCTGGAGCGGTGACCCAAGATTTTCCAGACTGAAGAGCCAGGGGCTGCCTTGCTTTTTAACGGAAAGCTCTCATAGGCTCTTCTGGAAGTGTGTGACGTGGTCGTCCCGGCAACCACCCCTCTGCCGTGCCCCTTATAGGCATTCAGTGACACTGGTCCTGAACTACAGAACTAAAGGAGGGATGTTCCAAACCCTCTCGAACTGACCACCTTCAAAGATGAAACCAATGAAAATTTGCATTGCATGCTAGCTCTTATATCGGCATTGGATTCTTACAAGAGATTATTATATGGACTGAAAGGTTTATTATGATGAGCTAGAAGGGCTTAAGACACACAGCCTGGTAAATACATGCATACGAGAACCACCGAACCGCAGATTGAGCGAAGTGGCTCTCGGCAGAGATCTGCTCTGCACGGCAAAGGGTTTCTGCCTGACTGGTCGCACTGCAATCTCCCTCTGCTCAGCAAAGGGTCACTGCCTGACTGGCCATACTGCACTCTCGCTCTGCTCAGAAAAGGGTTATTGCCCGACTGGCCGCACTGCACGCTCACTCTGCTCAGCACAGGGTTACTGCCCGACTGGCCACACTGCACTCTCGCTCTGCTCAGAAAAGGGTTATTGCCCGACTGGCCGCACTGCACGCTCACTCTGCTCAGCACAGGGTTACTGCCCGACTGGCCATACTGCACTCTAACTCTGCTCAGCAAAGGGTCACTGCCCGACTGGCCACACTGCACACTCACTCTGCTCAGCAAAGGGTCACTGCATGACTGGCCATACTGCACTCTCACTGTGCTCAGCAAAGGGTCACTGCCCGACTGGCCGCACTGCACTCTCGCTCGGCTCAGCAAAGGGTCACTGCCTGACTGACATCACACAGCCAAAACCATATGGTTGTAACAACTAACACCCATTCAGGTGAGAGAGAAAAATACTGGATTCCTCACCATTTTAGTAAATGTCATTATTCCTCATGAACTTATTCAACTTACATTCACTTCACATTCATCTCGAAATACAACTGAAGCTATTGCATAGCATGAATGCTGACCAACAATTGATCATCTCTCCATGATGCAATGCTCTATAATGATGCTAGCCTTAACCATGGCTTTTGTAACTTCCAAAAGTCTTTTGGGAATGCAGGTATTGCATGGTAACCTAGTACATGTATTCAACACAATGAGAAAGCAATCACAGTTTTAAATTTAAGCCATACAGTAGAGGCATGGAAGGATTGCAACCCTGTACATGTTCAAAGTTGTATCCCAATTCCAAGAAAATTAATATATAATGTCTTAGGAATGTAAGGCATCGCAGGTTTCTCCATATCCTCAGGATGTCATAAAGAATTCACCCGCGGTTCTGAGGACTGTGCTTAGCATAAAGCAATCGGATCGGAGTGCTGCTTGCTTACCTTGTGGAAGCTTCCATGGAAGATCTGCTTTACTTTGTCATTGTCGAACACAACTCTCTGGATCTCTCCACGAGTGTCCTTGTTATAAAATGATATTGCTTTTTTGGAAACTGGAAAAAAGAAAGCCCAGAGAGAAGAGCTTCAGGTGAGTCTCCAGTGGCACGTTACGCAGCTCAGTTTACAAAAGTCAAACGGCCGCACAGAGCCAGGGGACAGAAATGCCTGCACACAAACAGGCACCCAGGCAAGCCAGCAGAGAGGCAGGGTGAAACCTATCACAAGGCAAAGGAATTTGGATTTTCCCGAGTGGCAGCTGAAGTTGGTCAACTGTGGGACATGCGTGGCGACAGTCTATGTTCATGAGAAGCAGAGTAGCATTGGGATTCATTAAAAACCATGTTGAAAGACCACTGCTTTATGATGTGGCTAACTTCAGCAAGCAGCTAACTTTAGCAAGCCCAGCTAACTTCAGCAAGCCCAGCTAACTTTAGTAAGCCCAGCTAACTTTAGCAAGCAGCTAACTTTAGCAAGCCCAGCTAACTTTAGCAAGCAGCTAACTTTAGCAAGCCCAGCTAACTTCAGCAAGCCCAGCTAACTTTAGCAAGCCCAGACTTCAGCAAGCCACACTGCCGGTCATATGACCCCATAACCCTTCTGAGAGGACTAAGCCTTACTGTCCACAGTAACGCCAGTCTCGGGCTTGTTGGCCTTGTCTGAGATCTGCCAGATATCAAAAGCGTCAGTAGGTGAGTCAGGGAGGAGACGGAACATCAAGATGATGGTGTAGGCTTGTGGCAAACCATCAGGGTGGATTTCTCTGTTGACACAAAGAGGGGTACAGATCATTGGAAGGAAAGTGGTGAACCCACATCCCACTCAAGGAAGCATTAGAGCCACCACAACAGCAAGTGTTTGCAATCACAGAGGTTTCCATATATATTAATCACTTATGTGAAATATGCACCAGGGAATACTTACTATAGATATATATTAGTGGTGGCAAGAATTATGACAAGCAGAATTTGCAGTCTATAATTTTAAGGTTTTAAGATTTTTCTTAAAGCACAAACCTAGACAGCACTTTAGTGCAACTGAGAACACGACTTGAGAATATTCGTATTTTTTATGTCAAGTTCTGAACTGACAGGTCAGCCACGAATTACACATTGAGTTGGTTGATTTAGTCTCATTGTCTGGAAATGGCTGCTCATACACATGTCAGCATTTTGAGCACTTTGTTAGTTTTCTGTGGAGGGTTATGGTTAGGGTTAGTTGTTATATTTACGTGAAGTATGTATTTAATATCTTGGTGCTTGCCCACTGCCTTAAGAGTTTTTAAAAGCCTGCAGGACAGAAAACTCAGTAACAGTCCAACTCACTTTGTTGGCTGGGTCAGAAACGCATTTTTGTGGAGCCTGTAAGCTGTAAAACTGTTAAACGAGCCCGGTTCCATTGATACGCCTTTTATGGAGGCATAAGTCTTTTCCGTTAAGTTGAAAGCCTCCAGCATCCTGAAGCCTGCAGAAAACAGAAGAGGGATGGTTACACAACGAAAGACTGGTGTGTTAAATTCACTGATCCCACAAAAACAGCAAACTGAGACGTTTGCTCTACGGCGTCTCACCAGGGGATGTAAATTCATTCAGGTAGATCAAAGGACAACCTATAAAAACATATAACAAAAATGATTCAATGCAGGCAAAAGATTACAAATACAAAACAACTACAATGAAGAATGAAATATTTTTCATGAAGGTAAGTTTACTTGAAGTGGCAGTTTCACAGATGAATGTCACAAGGTTATCCTGTATGGAAGCAAAGGCATCAAAGTCGTCCACCACAAAGACGTGTCTTTCGCTGGGTTTGCTTCCGATGTTCTGCAACTCAGCGTAGTCCACGTCAGCCACGCCGACAACAAAGACGCTGTAGCCTGCAGGGAACGCGCAAGAAAGTCTCTTATTCTCCATTTCTGCACCCAGTAACACGTTACTAAAAGCCACATTCACACGGAATGTCTTCTCTTGCCTGCTTGCTGCAGCTTGGCTGCATTGACCTTGACTTCATCCTGAGACCGGCCGTCCGTGATAACGACCAGGACTTTAGGCACGTTTCTCCTCATTCCATTTTCTGAAGTGAAGACCTTCTCACTAATATGCTTTAGAGCGATGCCTGTACAACGAAGAGGCAACAAACAGTCAAAATCAGGCAGGAAAAGTCAGCTCTTTAACATGGTGCTACCCAGTCCGGTTCTTGTGGACCTTCAGACAGTCCACATTTTGCTGCATGACTGGTGTGTGTTTTGCAAAAATATGAACAGTCTGCCAGGGAGTTGAGAGGGAGCAAATACATGGAATGTCTGTGAGTCCACGAGGACGGAGTTGGGAAGCATTACATTAGCAGACTGCCATTGTGTCTAAAAAGTGACTTGGAATTGCAGGGGTGAATTTGAAGCTTGTGGGAATTCTATTTAGACAAAAATGTTCTGTGGGCAGAATGAAAAATGATTGGTTCGGAGTGATAAGAGGTCATCTCATTGGTTTGTCCCGTCTCCACTAATTGTTTGGACCCATCTCCACTACAATCTGATTGGCTATCTCTCTGAACCAATCATTTTTCGTTCATCTCTCAGAATTTTTTTTTTTACGTAAGTAAAACTCCTACGAGCCAATTGGAAAAGCTGGACTCCTCACAACGTGCAAACCTGCAGGAATCTAAAACCAAGCAGATGCTGCGGACAAATGAGGCAGGCACCTGTTTTTGTATTTCCACCGCGGTACTGGACAAGCTGAAGAGCAGCCAAGAGTGTACCCTTGTCATGGTAACTGTTCAGTTTAAACTCAGTTTGAGCCCCATCACTGTACTGCGCAATGGACACCTGTTTCCAAAGAAAGAGTCAGTAAATGATGAGGTCTGTCCGCACTTGTGGGCCTTTGTGCTGTACGGAGCGGCAGGAAAAAGCCTCATTCTCATACCTGCATTCCCGAAGGGCTGATGATGTCAAAGGCTCCGATGGTGTTAAAAACAAACTGCACGACCTTGTTGAAGTTGTCATCGCCGATACTCCAGGAGCCGTCGATGAGGAAGACTACATCCCCTTTGGCGCCTTTGCAGACTGCGCATGAGAAGGAGTCAGTTAAGTCTCTGCAGCTGGGACTGAAGACGGGACAATAAAACTAAGAAAGATCTTGGCAAAAATGTTACAACTCGGTGTCAATGAACCAGCGTGACGCATTTCTTTTAAATTCTCACACTTTTGTTAAGAAAAACAAACAAATAGACAAACAACAACTGCGGACCATAAATAGTGGAGACGAAGAGTTGGCTTTTTTGTAAACAGTGTGGCCTATTTGCAATCTTCTGTAACATCTCTCCAAGACCATAAACTCGAATGCAATGCCTAATGTTTACAGAAAAATACAAAATAAGCTGTGTGCTTTTGGCTACGCTACATGTGGCGGCTGCTTTTACCCACGAGTCCGCTGAGGTTAGAATGGGGGCCAGTTTTGTGCATGTGCTCAACAGCAGCCAACAGACCCCCCTCTCAGACCACAGTTCCCCTAGTGTTCCCTGGGTAATGTGTGGTTCATTAAGTGCTGCCTTAGGTTTGGAATTGTCCTTGCTTAGATCAATGAATAATGCAGGCAACTAAACTAGAGAAGCATGCTGAGTCACGTCCCAAAGGGAATGTGGTTTCAGAAAGTAACATTAAACCTGTTACACTCCGCCGTATCTCCTCCTTACCTTGCCAAGCAGGAGGGATGGTGGGAGGAGGAGGGGGGGTCGGGGGCGGGGTGGGGGGGCTGGTGGGCTTGATCACTGCAAGGAGTGAAAGACAGTCAGTCGCACCTATAACTTTCACGACAATTGCGCCGATTTTGTGTCATGACAAATAAGAAGGCGCCTGAAGCCGTGACTCACGCGTTCGTTCTTTCACGCTAACCCCAGGTCCCTCGAGATTAGGGGTCTGCACGAACACCGTGGAGATGTACTCAGAATCGGGCGAAAGGCCATTGAAGCAGTACTGAGTCTGCCCCGCAGTGATGGTGATTTCCTGCTGTCCTCGACTAGAAGCTACAAAAAAAGCAAATCTGTTATGTTTAAAATGAACTTCTTATAATCACCTCTAATAGCAGTAAAATGTGAAGTAACAAGTTTCCTTGGATATTTGCAGTCCAACATTCACTAGAAGCGGAGTTTTACACATCTTGCATCATGAGTTACTACTGAGGGGCTGTTTTATAGTCACCACAATGCTGTACTGCTTACAGTATGTGATATGGAACGGAGGTTTGTCCACCATTCGGACTTTATCGTAAACACTGTTGTGTATTTCTGATTTACCTTGCATTTTCTCTAACAACTGCCTTCTTCATTTGGGAAACTTTTTCCCGAAAGAATGATTAATGAGATATATTTATGGATTTCATTACTTCAACATTGTCTTTTGTTTTTAGCTATGGTTGTAACGCGGATACTAAACAGATGGATTCAACGGCAAATGGAAAATGAAATTATTCAATCTTTTCATCAGTAATGCAAATGGCTGCATATCAAATCACAGACTGGCTTTTTTTACTAAACAAGAGAATAAACAACTATTTCATTGTCTGGACACAGTCAAAACAGGCACGAGTATCGCAAAGTAAATGATCAGAACCAAGTCTTTGGCAGAGAGAACACTAAAAAACTTCATACTCAAGTTTTGGAACAAAAAAAATATTCATTTTGTTTACCATTAGTTGAGGAAGATAAATTGCAGTTTTTAAGCAAGAAAGGTCCTAAAACTTACAATCGACGGGGTCCAGCTTGATCCTGTAAGACGTGGCGGCCCGGTGAGGACTCCACTTGATACAAAATTTGTCATAACTGGTGTCAAACGCCTCAACATTGGTGACGTTGAGGAACACTGCAAAGCATGAAATG
>JAODKE010000041.1:1729037-1741059 GCA_026779605.1 Mormyrus hasselquistii
ACTTAAAACTCCCCCAGCGGCTTCTGGGCAGGCCCATCCCTTACCCCTTTTAGCCCTTTCCCTTGAAGAAAAAGCTCCCCTCTTAAACCGTGGCTTGTTCTTGAAACCGGTCCCCCCCCCCCCCCCCCACCGGCTCCCACCGTGTCCCATCAAGAACATCAGCCTCTATCAGGACAACTCACAAATTCTGATGGCCTGACTCCAGAGAGGGGGGCGTAGTTGACCCGGTACTGTTGGACATGGCCTGTGGCGGGCTCCCAGCGGACGTTCAGGGTGTTGGGTGTGGGGTTGTACACCTTTATGTTGCGGGGTGGGATACGTTGCACTGTGAGGAAGCAGGAGGAGACGCGTCCCATTGTTAACTTGGCCCCCCATGCTGACCGGCTCACAGAGCGCGGACGGTCCTGCTGTGACAGATAAAGCTGCAGAGACACTCAAAGCGGTCCTGGTTATAAACCGAGTCCAACCATTAACCTCCTGGCTCAAGGGCTGTTGCCAGCATATATGGGAATTTTACGGCCAACATGTTTGGCCTAGGAAGAGGAAAATTGTTTTAACTCCTACAAACTCTTTTTTTAAAAGCTTTTACCCTAAAACTAAAGCAGATGTCCTGTTTTCTTTGTACAATTCAGCACTTTTGCTCCATACTACTGAATGTAGAGTGACCCGAATTCAACTACAAAAGACAAGACGATCTTCTTTGCAGAATGCGACTGTAAGTAAATGCAGGCACGGGTCATGTACGTGCACGTCAATCCAAGGTCTGTAACATGAAGGGCCATCCGACTGTTTTCTGGTCATGTTCATGCAAGCCAGCGCAGACGCAGGATTCAGACTCGCTACTCTGCAGGTGTGATGCAGTACGTGCCAGTCACCATGCCACCAGCCTGCCCGCAACAGTGCAGGGACATTCGCACTGCATGTCACTGGAACAGCAGGGCACTGTAACATACCGAAGGATCATTACACAAAAGAAAGGGCCCTAATCTCATACACTTCAGCGGGAAGGACGGCTTCCAACCAGCCTTGCTGGAAATAATTTTGCTGAGTGAGCTTGGTGATCAAGAAAAAGTCGTGGGCAGTGGAACTATAAACGGGGTCAAGAAGACGGATGAGGAAGAGCTGAAGTTATCCCCGTAGCCCCATGTCATGGACACCTGGAGGGGATTCATACTCAGCTTAATTAGTAACAGAAAGCCGCTTGTGCATCTCAGCTCGCACACACACCCTGTAATGCAACACATGGTGTTGAACTTGAAGACAGCTTTAATTGGTCACACATATGGGCTTGTCCTCCTGAAACAATGCCTCACTGCAAGGCGCTAATGCGCTTCAGACAGGCAAAACAGTAGACAGCTCTCATGTGAACAATGTCTGACTTTGGCTTGTGTGAGCGTTCCTCAGATAACTGATCCCAAGAGCACAGGAGGCATGTAATTGCTAGAAGAATCAGCTCCCAGCTGTCTAATAAATAAAAGTGTAGGAGACTGCCCTTCCTTACATGTCCTCCCCTTCTCAGACTGGCGCTTGCCCTCTCCTTCGGGGTACACGGGTGCCACGGTGACCGTATAGAGTGTGTCCGACAGCAGGTTACGCAGCACTGTGCTGGTCGTGCCCCCGGAAACTTGTTCCTGTTCCGGAAAGACAGCGAATGTGTCATTTCTGCAGTTTGCAAAGAGCTTTTAAATGGTTCTACAGGAAGGCGGGTTGTGGACCACATGCAACATAGCGTGAAACTGATCATCCTCTGGCTTTGGAAGGGCGGCGCGTAAGTTGCGTACCATGTCCTCTGCACCTCCAGATGCAGGCACGTAGAAGATGCGATACTGGCGGACGTTGCCTTCAGCCGGCTCCCAACGCACCTTGAGCGAGCTGGTGGTGGGCTCTGTCACCTGGAGCCCCTTCACACCCCCCAGCGGCTCTGAGGAGCAAAATCAAAACCCTCTCTGAACCGAAACCTTGGAAGATCTATCAGAGCAGACAGGCAGGTATCCAATACAATAATATACTCCTCGTTAAAGAAAATGTTTTACAATTGCTTTGATTAATGAATTGGGTTAAAACACCGTCAAGAACTAAAGTATGGTCAAGGAACTAGACTTGTGACCAGATGGTTGAAGGTTCATGTCAGTCAAAGAGACCCACTGTTGTGGCCAATACAACTTCAACATCTGATCAAGCAGTGGTCTGGATAAAGAGTTATTTATTATTACTGTCTATTAATGTCCGAATGTCTTATTTACTGTCTAAATGTGTGTTATATGCCACTGTAAACCTGTCATTTGCTTTGGGATTAACAGAGTATCTATCCATCTTTATTCAATCATCATAAGAGTTATAGCTCTGAACTCACTCGTCTTCCCGTTTTCGCTCTGCCGCTTGCCCTCTGCCTCGGAGTACACAGGCACCACCGACACCTTGTAGACTGTGTCTGGCTTCAGGTTCCGCAGGATGGTGTTCCAGGTTATTCCAGAAACTTGCTCCTACCATGGACAAGAGACAACACCATCAAAAGTCTTATCAGCAAAGCCGTGCATTATTAAATGTAATATTTCAATGTTATCAGCATTGATCCGTTTTATAGCTTTCTAAGATATTAGGAAAAAGTTACAAAACAGACACAGCATGTATTAGGCATAATGTTCTATGGGCATATTCAGAAAAGGCCTCACAAACTGTTCGGTGCCCCCGGAGGCTGGAACGTAGAAGACATTGTACTGGCGCACGTCCCCGTCGGCCGGCTCCCAGTTCACTTTGAGCGAGTTGATGGTGGGATCGGTGACCTGTAGCTTCTTAACTCCCCCCAAAGGTCCTGGAAGGAGCAGCATTAGCCTTTAAGCCCCTGCTGGCAACAGAGTGGAGGCAGGCGCTATGCCTGGGCAGGGCGTCAGGCCTCAGAGACGAGGCAGCCGCTATGGCGTCAGGCCTCAGAGACGAGGCAGCCGCTATGGCGTCAGGCCTCAGAGACGAGGCAGCCGCTATGCCTGGGCAGGGCCTCCAGAATAGAGGCAGCCACTGCACAGCTCTTCTTACTCCTTTTTGCCACTTAAAATGATGCAAACACACATTTTTGCCTAAATACAAAGCATGAATGAAAATGAAATTTAAAGCGATTTAATTCCGCCCACTCACTGGTTTTGCCCTTCTCTGACTGGCGCTTGCCCTCTGTCTCGGGGTAAACTGGCACCACTGAAACGGTATAGAGGGTGTCGGGATGGAGGTTATGCAGCACTGTGCTGGTCGTCCCTCCAGAGATCTGGACCTGCGCATAACACAGAGAACATCGATCAGACACAAAAATGACACGATGCGTTCTTTTCCCAACCCCTATAAATGGTTAATCACTGGAGCCACAAACCCAAGACAGACATCATGACAGGCAGCTTATCAGTCTGCATCGACGCTACCAGCACTGCAATGACAACTTACTTCAGCACCTTTCCCATCCGAATGCATGTGAAAGGAAGCGGAAGAAGTATCAGTGTAATAAGTGTCATTAAGTTTTAATCGCTACGTCGCTAGGTAGCATGCGTCACACCTAGCTTACCAGGCTAGAAGGCTGCTGTTACAATACGCACTTATTCCACTGCGTGCTACTGACTGGAGAAGTACAAGAAAAAAATGAATAAGAAGTTTTCAATTATATATTATATAAGTATATGTGACTTATTCCTTATAAATTGTTCCCTATTGACTTCACTGCACCAAACTGTCACATCCTGCACCAGCCCCTTTCACTCAACGCTACCGACGTGAATGTTTCGCACTAGTGCGACGGCACCCGTAGAGAGATGATTCATTTTCAGATGGCTGAAGGACTCTATCGTACCATATCTTCCACGTCTCCTGGAGTCGGAATGTAAAAGACCTTGTACTCCCGCACGTTTCCCTCAGCCGGCTCCCACCGCACGTTGAGGGTGGTGATGGTGGGGTCCGTGACCTGCAGGTTCTTCACGCCGCCCAGAGGCTCTGGGGTGGAGCAGACACCGCATCACACACTGCATCGCAGCACTGGCCGTACCACATGACACTGAGGCCAGACCAGAGCACCACGACTAATCAATTCAGAGCACTGAGTCCTATTTTCTGATGTGGGCATAAAAAAAGGCAGGAGCAGAGTGAGGTCAAACGGATCTTCGCAATCTTCGGCGATTTCACTGGTTTAATGGTGAAATTAATCGGGTACTAACCGGAATGTTGGCATGAATTTTAGCTGCTCTGTTTACGATGCATTTCCTAAAGGCTATGGAATCTCCCACAGTTGAGAAGTGGACCACACCCTCAGCCCAGGCACACAAGCAAGCTAAGCGCTTCAGCAAACGCCTGGACTCACTTGTTTTGCCATTGTCAGACTGGGGCTTTCCTTGTCTGTCAGTGTACACGGGCACCACCGTCACCCTGTAGACCGTGTCTGCTTGGAGGCCACGGAGAACCGTGTATGTCGTGCCCCCCGACACCTGCTCCTGTTTTACAACGGCGAAATGGAAGTAGAGAAGAGAATCTCTTAGTAAACAATTTTCAACCTTTTAAAATACTTGTCCCATCCAAACCTTATCTATATCGAATCAAACTTGGACTTGTGGAAAAGTGACATTTGACATGTTTGTCTTGGACTCTGTAGGTAAGGAGGTGGTGGTTGATGCGGTTCTGGTGACCTACCATAGACTCGGAGCCCCCTGCAGCCGGAACGTAGATGACCCTATATTGGCGCACGTTCCCTTCTGCCGGCTCCCAGCGCACATTGAGGGTGCTAATGGTCGGGTCAGTGACCTGCAAATTCTTCACTCCACCAACAGGCCCTAAAATGTTTTTTTCTTTTATTAAACCGCCGACTGCATGACTGGATATAGTTATAAGCATTAAAAGAGGCAAGAATTACAAACTGCAAAGGCATTCGTTAGCGGCACGAATGTTTCGTCTAAACAGATAGTCGTGACTCACTTGTCCTTCCATTGTCTGACTTTGGCTTCCCCTCGCCTGCAGGATAGACCGGCACGACTGTAACTGTGTACAGGGTGTCTGACAGGAGGCTCCTCAGGACAGCGCTAGTCGTGCTCCCTGGAACTTGCTCCTGTCCGCAGCAAAAGTGAACAGCCACATTATTCTGGTGCAGCCTGTGCTAAGTGGATGACTTCTAAAGAAGGTCGACAAACCAAGAATTTGGTGGTTCTCTCCAAATCTCAAGCTTCGCATCGGTGACAACAGAAAAGGCTCAGCATGTCACCGTGACATTTCATCACCTGCATTTATTTATCCAGCGGACACTTCAATCAAAAGTGACATTTGGTTGAGAAGGGATGATCAGCAAACTCCCTGGAGTAGCTGGGGATTAAAGGTCTCTCTCCAGGACCCAACAGTGAAGCCACTCTGCCGACCTCAGGATTTCAACCAACCTTAGATCATTTTAACCCGCTGGACCACACACAACAACATCCTCATTTTAGGGAAATTACTGGCATTTCTGGCACAGACCATACAGGACAAGTTAATTCCAACCACATCAATGAACAGAAAAAAAATCGGATAGGATTTGTTCCCACTTCAGAGCCAAGCTTTCATGGAGAGTGGCTCTTCTGATCCTTCAGTGTGATGCTTGTCATAGCCTGTTTGTTGCAAATCAGGCAAAACTTTGCTGCTAAACACAAGGCGACAGTGTAATGATTCCCATGTTATTCCATCTCTGCGCAGCACTTTCAAAACTGAAACCTTCAAGTTCGAAATTGGCTTTGTGTTGATTGTGTGGTTTAATTGTCGCAAGCAACAATTAAACCCTGCCTGCAGCAGCGAGGACTAAGCAAAGCATAAGCCTTTTTGCAGGAAGAGAGAGCTTTATATTGGGGCTACACACATGAATTTTTTGAATATGATTACAATTGAATTCATGGCTGTGTAATTAATCAAAGAAGCAGTATGTTAGAGTCAAAGGTCAAGTTAAGGTCAAACCACATTTTTGTTCCTTCCCAGCTCCCGGTACGGAGGCAGCTAAAACATGGACTGTCTACGGGTGACTGAGGACCGGACTGGGAAACATTGTATTAGACTCAGTTACTCAAACCTTGACTATTTGTGTCACTGGGAAGGCCAATGCGTCCTCCTTACCGTACTGGTGTCCCCTCCAGCTGCAGGCACATAGGTGACCTTGTACTCCATGACATTCCCTTCAGCTGGTTCCCAGTGCACATCCAGACTGCTGATGGTGGGATTAATAACTCGCAGATTCTTAACTCCACTGAAGGGCTCTAGGAATTAAAAAGAACAGCATTTGACATACTTGCCTGTATTTGAATTCTTATAATGATCGTAATATTATACGTAAACAGCCTCTTTGTGAAATATACAATCGACGGAACCTGTACAACTGGATTAACTCCAGGAATAAAAGTTACCCCGAAAAAAGCACAATATTATAATATCGTTCTATTTCCACATATGTGTGTGAACAGATGAAAAGGCCTCACTTGTCCTGCCATTTTCAGACTGTCGCTTCCCATCTCTGGCTGGGTACACAGGCACCACTGACACCGTGTACACTGTGTCTGGCTGAAGGTTCTTCAAAACTGTGGATGATGTGCTTCCTGAAACTTTCTCCTACGGGAAGAGATTATGGTCAAGTGTGATTGGTGAAGGCAGAGCTATATAGGATGTGAGCACTGAGGTTTAGATGCAAGCAGGTGAGAATGCTAAGAAGGTCTGTGAGAGGATGCTAACGAAGGTCTGTGAGAGGATGCTAATGAAGGTCTGTGTGAGGATGCTAACGAAGGTCTGTGTGAAGATGCTAACGAAGGTCTGTGTGAGGATTCTAAAGAAGGTCTGTGTGAGGATTCTAAAGAAGGTCTGTGAGAGGATGCTAATGAAAGTCTGTGTGAGGATGCTAATGAAGGTCTGTGAGAGGATGCTAACGAAGGTCTGTGTGAAGATGCTAACGAAGGTCTGTGTGAGGATTCTAAAGAAGGTCTGTGTGAGGATTCTAAAGAAGGTCTGTGAGAGGATGCTAATGAAAGTATGTGTGAGGATGCTAATGAAGGTCTGTGAGAGGATGCTAACGAAGGTCTGTGTGAAGATGCTAAAGAAGGTCTGTGTGAGGATTTTAAAGAAGGTCTGTGAGAGGATGCTAACGAAAACTTATTCTGGAGGATTGGGGGTTTCAGCATCACCGTGCCCAAAATTCACACACCATGTTCTCTCTGCCGCCTGCAGCGGGAACGTAGAACACTTTGTATTCGCGAACAGGTCCGTCGGCAGGATCCCAGCGCACGCTGAGGGTGCTGATGCTGGGGTCAAACACCTGCAGGTTCTTTACTCCAGCCAATGGCCCTGCAGAAGAAGTAGCCACATGTCTACCATTGTCCTAATGCAAAGATGTCAGACGAACCACCAGTTACTAAACACCATTAACGTTCTCCTGACTCACTCGTCTTTCCATTTTCTGATTGGGCGATGCCCTCTCCCCCTGCATAGACAGGAACCACGGTAACCGTGTACAATGTGTCTGGCTGAAGTTTCCTAAGAACAGTAGAAGTTGTGGTTCCGGAAACCTGTTCCTGTGGATGCAAAAAGGGACAGAAATGCATGAATCAAAAGGCAATGATGTGTAATCTAATCATTTTGTAATCATTATATCCAGACACAGTAAGGATGCTACGCCTGCCAAGGTCATAGAAATGTCCTACTGTGGCTTCAGAGCCCCCGGCAGCCGGGACGTAGGTGACCCTGTACTGCCGCACGTTCCCCTCCGCTGGCTCCCAGCGCACGTTCAGCGTACTCATGGTCGGGTCAGTGACCTGCAGGTTCCTCACGCCTCCCAAAGGTTCTGCCCAAAAAAAGGTCACAGTCATGCATTTATTACTCAGCCGGGTCTGTGCAAGATGTAAACCAACCTGAAAAAGTCGCTGACTGTAACATTATGAGCACCTGCATAACCAAACACAAACTGGACACGCAATCGTATGAAGTTGTTATCCGGGCCAGATTAGCTACTGTTGCAGTGGTTCCCCGACTCACTCGTCTTTCCGTTTTCTGATTGGGCGATGCCCTCCCCCTCTGGATAAACAGGTACCACGGTAACAGTGTACAACGTGTCTGGCTGAAGTTTCTTAAGAACAGTAGATGTTGTGGTTCCGGAAACTTGGTCCTGTGTATGAATAAAGAAACAAAAATGCATGAATCAAATGGCAATGACGGATGATCTGGTCCTTTTGTAATCATTATGCTCAAACACAGTAAAGGTGGCCGCATACCTTGAACAAAATTGACGGAATCAAAGTTGTTTTAGCGATACGACATCATATGAGTTGTAATCACTGCCGTGATCACCGTCTGGCACACTGCTTCCACAGGGTACCCGAGGCAAACTTTTTATATGCTCTGATCCCACCCCCTGTCCATGATTGGCTGTTATAAATGCGACGTTGCGGGGATTGGTCCGCAGGACTAATTATGCAGTTACCAGCATGCTTTGCGCTGTACGTGCATATCTGTAAATAGTGTTCCTGTAGTATTCCTGTATTCCTGTAAATAGTAAATGTCGTAGGTGTGTAATCTTTGCCGTGGAATGCGTCTGCCTGTAGCCGTGAGTGTCTGTAAACTGTTGGCTTTCTGTCTGTGCCGCTGCTGTTATTAAACTAACTTTGGTTGTAAAGAGAGTTTTCAAACTTCTGTTTTAAAAGAGCTGCCATGTCCTTTATTAAAATGACTGGTACTCTCTGCTTGTGCTCTGTATGTGGGTCTGCAGCACCAAGAACATTCTGCGCCTTTAGGGTTGTGGTGTGACATGGAATGAACAAGATGGAGGATTTTAAGATTTTAAGATTTTAAGGACGTGTCAAATTGTTCCCGCTGACACGTTGAGTTTTGTTTTGGCTGGATGTCGTTTGAAGGATGCGGCCACCTTAAGGATGCTACAGGATGTCTCTTACCACAGCCTGGGAGCCCCCGGCAGCCGGGACGTAGGTGACCCTGTACTGCCTCACGTTCCCCTCCGCTGGCTCCCAGCGCACGTTCAGTGTACTTATGGTCGGGTCAGTGACCTGCAGGTTCCTCACGCCACCCAAGGGTCCTGCGCCAAAAAAAAAGTCACAGTCATGCATTTATTACTCAGCCGGTTCTGTGCAAGATGTAAACCAACCTGAAAAGTCAGACTTGTCGTTGACTTTATAACGTTATGAGTCTCTGCGTAACCCGAGCACATGTTGGACAGCTACAGCAAAACTAGAGAAGTGCATGAATAACATGCAATGGTTTGAAGCTGTCATCGGCACTGCAGTAGCTACCGATCAGTATAAATACGACAGTGGTTCCCCTGACTCACTGGTCTTTCCGAGTTCTGTCTGAGCCATGCCCCGCCTCTCCGCGTAGACAGGTACCACGGTAACACTGTATAACGTGTCCGGCTGCAGTTTCCTAAGAACAGTAGATGTTGTGGTTCCAGAAACTTGGTCCTAAAAGGGACAAAAAATGGCAATGATATAAAAAGGAACTGAAATGTAAAGCAGAAAATGAGTGCAGCCCTGTTCTTAAACACTCAAGGCTAGAGGTTAGCAGGAGCGGCAAAGGCTGGGCTTTTCAAAGCGCCGTAAGAGCAGACGGCCGTACCGCCATCTCGGCGCCGCCTTCGGCCGGCACGTAGGTGACCCTGTACTGCTGCACGTTCCCCTCGGCCGCGTCCCAGCGCACGTTCAGCGTTGTTATGGTTGGGTCGGTCACCTGCAGGTTTTTCACACCTCCCAGAGATTCTGGGGCAAAAACAGCTACATGTTCAAGACTGCACATCAGTGCACAGCAAACAAAAACTAAATTCAGTTAAAATCTGTGATTTCTTAAACGAAATAAAACAGCACATTTACAAAAATACCACAAAATTTAAGCAATAAAAATGCCAGCCTGCTAAGTCAGTGTCCATCGGAGGCATCGAAGAGAGCAACTGCAGGGCACTTACTGGTCTTCCCATTTCCTGAGATGTCCTTGGTCTCCCCTGAAGGGAACACAGCTGCTACTGTGATGGAGTAGAGCGTGTCTGGGATCAGTTTCTGCAGGACCACAGTGTTCTTCTTCGGTCCCACCTGGGTCTGCTCAGAACAGAAATCCAGCGTTTGTATGTTGTGAAGTATGCAAGGGGGTGATGACCATGTGACCCCTGGACCAGAGCCAGGTAACCATCAAGCCTCTGGCCTGCCCCTGGCAGCATGACTGCCAATCACCATCGGGATTCCCTGACACGGGATACTTGTGGCATGTGATTCATACATTTGCAGACATTTTATACAACACCTTTATATGCTTCCATTTCCCCCATTTACAGAGAAATCTGGTTTTCCTTAACTTCAAATCCTTCAAAATAATAAACTACAAACACTGGAAGAAACTGCTTGTGAAAATGCAATTAAATTTTGATTGCAAAGTTGATCTTCACCATTCCAGCAATGCGGGTTCAGGCTGGGTGATCCTTTGAAACGCCACAGGCAAAGAATTCTAACTTAATCTCATAATCCAGTAATGCTTCCTCTGTGGCCACAATGATAATAAGTAACAACTCTCACATGTGAGCCGCCATTTACATTGTCAAAGATGCGGCCTGAACACCGTGACTTGATTTAACACTTTTTTCATTAGGTCTCAGGTGTTCCTGGGGGATTTTCGTACAAAAAGCAGGGGAATCCAATAATGAAAGAAAGTACAATGTCTCCAGATTAATTATTAATTATTCGTAAAACAGAATGAGGGAGGTGCCCTTTGACCCGTCGCAGGATCAAAGGAGACAATACAAAGGATTGTTGGAAAGCCTTTAAAATTATTAACACATTTACAAACCAGTTAAGACAAATTTCTGGCTGATAATAAGTAAAAATCTTTTATATACAGCTACACTATAATATTAAATTTAAAAACCATTCGTCAGACATTCAGACATATTCACAAAAAGCACCTCATTGCAGATGTCAGTCATAGATTATGCTACATTAACAGAAGTACACAAGTGCAATCAGGCACATCGCAATGACACATAATGTCAGAAGAGTTCTGTCACATGAAGGGATATTTGAAGACACTGCCTAGAGAATCACTGACTGCTGTCACCACAATCTTTAGCTTTCACAGTATCCCAGCTAAAAAATCTAAAAAAGTTATTTGGTTATTAATGTAGTAACAACCACACACATTATAATTTTCAAGTAACCACTCATTTTTCAATTATTACGTGATGAATATCTACAGTATAAACATTTGAGCCAAATCCATTCAATTTTAAATTTATGCTGCTAAAAGCAAATACTGATTTAGCCACCGCGCCACGGAAATGTAACTGGAACAACTCTGCAGGATTAATAATCGAGTTCTGGAGTGATAACAGATGGACAGATCAAAAATGGGCATTTTTTTCATGTCATCGACACACCATTCACAGTGATGCAGTGGTAACTCGCTAAAGAATATGCGTGCAAGAATTCTGAATGCAGTGACTGAGTGTTTTAATAATCAATAATAATAATAATCACAACGTTGCTGATCCCCATGGGGAAATTCTTTTTTATGCCTCCCTCAACTTGCTCTTTGTAGAGCAAGGTGTCCACAAAGGGCAGCCACCTGTTGAGGTGCCCAGAGAGCTGGGGGTTAAGGACCTTGCTCAAGGACCCACAGACACGCTGAGGCTGGGTTTGAACCTGCGACCTCATTACAGGCACACAGGCTTAGCCCACTGAGCCACATGCTGCCCCTGCTTTGTCAGATGCTGCACACAAGCAGCATACTAACTACGTACGGGAAGCTTTTCCCAGGAGATACAGAGCTCCAGTCAGCTGGGCACTGCACGAAGACAGCCAGTGCCTACTGCAGCCTGGCTTTCTGGGGTGAGGCTTTCCCAGGAGATACAGAGCTCCAGTCAGCTGAGCACTGCAGGAAGACAGCCAGTGCCTACTGCAGCCTGGCTTTCTGGGGTGAGCCTTTCCCAGGAGATACAGAGCTCCAGTCAGCTGAGCACTGCAGGAAGACAGCCAGTGCCTACTGCAGCCTGGCTTTCTGGGGTGAG
>JAODKE010000041.1:1742698-1755488 GCA_026779605.1 Mormyrus hasselquistii
ACTCGTACCTGGACGTTCACTGGAAGCTCAGCCTGGCTGCACTTACGCCCAGCCGCCTCCTCAGCAGCCGTTTGTTTATGTTTGCCTCACCTCGTACTTTGCTTTGAACAAATGCGTCTGATAAATGTAAATTCAAGTGCCAAGTCGCCATTTTAAAGGTCATTCTGCCCAGAGCGCACAAGTTCGGTTAAGTCTTCGCGCTATACAGAATACTATAGTGCAAAGAACACATAGTACACATAGTACACGTAGTACACATACGGAACACATAGTACTATAGTGCAAATTGTGTGTTTCAGAGGACTGGCGTCACACCTGTGCGCTGGCTGCCCATCAGGTCCTCGCTCTCAGACTCGTCAGGGTAGATGGCCGTGACAGTGACGTCATAGAGGGTGTCGGGGTCCAGGTTCTCCAAGAGCTGAGTCGTTTCGTCGTTGTTCAGGATGACCTGTGGAGCGAGAAGGAGCCCCTTAGTCAGTGTCACGTCTCCAGCGCAGAACAGGAAGCTTCTGATGAGCCCATGCGGCACCCAGTGGCTAGGGGGCGCTCACGTATTGGATGTCCGTGCTGCCCTTCTTGACCCAGCCCAGTCGGTAGAGAGCCACGTCAGGGGCACCGTGCTCCCACGTCGCCCTGAAGCTCGTCTGAGTCACCTCCGAGAACCGCAGGTTCTTCGGGGCGGGGACCACATCTGCGCGAACAGACAGGGGAGAGAGGCGAAACGTGTGAAAAAGCTGGCCGAGCGCAGTGCACGCGTGCTAATTAGCCCGACTGAGAACCGGGCCCAGAAAACGCACAGTAGGGGGAAACCTGCCGTGTAAGCAACAGCTGCATCCGGACCAGAACCTGGGTGATCGCGAAACGACCTACAGCACTGTTTGTGCAGAATGTGCATAAACATGGGGAGGGCAGATTGCGTGAGAAATCACAGTGGGGGGAGAAAAAAAGCCCAGTTCTGTGAAGAGGGAATTAGAGACAGTCGCTTTGGAAACCGAGGTAGAGCCATCGCAAACGTTCATTCCTTGATTCTGTCCAGAGGCCCAAATCACAGGCCCTAAGCGAACGTTTCCACCCTGGAAACAAGGACCAGAGCGTACATCACGTGGCTGAGCCGACACGCCAAGGCGGGAAAGCCCAGCTGCCATCTTTCCTTACCTGTGATGGCTTGTCCAATCATGGGGCTGCCTGTACCCACATCGTAAATAGGAGTCACCGCAACGTCGTACTCTGTCTGGGAGATGAGATTCTCCAGACCGCTTGTGGTCACATGACCCCCAACCTCAACCTATACGCAAAACCACAGATAAGGACGATATTTCAGTTCAAATTTAACATAGTACTAATATTTATAAAACCAGACACATTAATCATTATTCAGTTTGTGACTTGGCAATGTAAAACTTTAAAGTACACAATTACTTTCTGGTATAAAACAGCCAACCTGCGTATTTCACATTTCAGTGCTGCGCTTGATTTATTACATTTGTTGTTTTCTGTTACTATAGCAAAAATGGGGCGACTGGGAGGCAACTTTTGGAAATTGATTCATTTTAATAAGAGGATGTCCCCCATTTTGTATTTGCCCTTTAAACCAAACACGCTCCGTAAACTTCATCTGTGAAGTGCGTGAACAATCCTTAACAAATCTGGAAGCTTTTTAGATATTTGTAAATCCAGGAAAAATCCAGTGCTGACGGGAAAAACAAAACAAAACAAAAAAGCAAAACAAAATAGCAGTTCCTGTATCTAAAGAAAAATTACACAGAGTCTCTGTAAAAATTGTGCCATCCATATATAAACTGTAATGCTTTTTTATACAGATTCCTCTGCCCCATCATCATTCAGTCTTCAGTCATTTATCCAAATGACCCTTTGGCATCATCCAAAGTGGGTCAGAGGCATCTCAGTGAACTTCCTGTGCCTTGAAGGGTTACATTAAACAGAAATCCATACTGGCTGCTTGCGACACATAATCCATCTGTCTTCATCAAAAAATAAATGTTGCCGACGTGAAAAATCCACCCAAGACATCTTTAGGTTGGAAATCCTTTGTTTTCCAGAACATTTTCTCAAACAGAATTTGTTTTTTTTTTGTGGATGGGTGCATCCAACCACATACTCCTCTGCAAACGCGTGCTTTCAGGTGATCGCACTGACACAGGAGGCGGGGAGGGCTGCGGCCTACCTCCTTGGCCTCGCCTTCCGCCGGCTTGTAGGTGATGATGTACTTGGTCACCCTTCCTGGAGCAGCGTCCCAGTCCAGCATCATGGTGCTGTGGGTGACGTCGGTGATCCTCAGTTTCCCGGTGGCCGGATAAGGCACTGTGCACGGATGGGGAGGCGGAGATAGAGAGAGACACACAAGCCGCTTGAGGATGGGAAGGCACTGTGACATTCACCGCGGAACCTTAGCAGTAGTCAGTATCACATGCACAACATACTGTATATAATTAACAATATAACACAAAGTTTCCCATTATAATAATTGTTATCATTGATGATTTTCTTGTTGTTGTTTGTTGGTGCTGTCGTTATCCATTTTATGCATATAACATCCTAGTCACACATAGCATCCCATTTACGTGCTCACAGCTGCCTTTGGACTGGTGAACTGAATTAGGACTCATATATAAAGCGGCTACACAAACATCTTTGCAGTGGATGCATTCGGTCTTTCCATCTATTCGCCATTTCCTGGAGTAAATTGTATTTTTTGCAGAACGCAGGTGAATAGCACTGTATAAAAGTGCAAAAAGCTTCCGAACTATTTCTGTTAAATATTATAGACAGATGAAGCATCCAAGACAGTACAGCTGCAGCTGGGAACCGTTTCCCTCACAAAAACAATTTGTTCGAGAGGGTCTTTGCACCTGAACAGTGTTTTCTTACATGAGAATGGCCATAAAAATGGTTAAAAATGACGTGGACCCTCTGTAAGGAGACCGGCTGGAAGCGCCGTTTGCAAAAGGCAGCAGAGAGAGACTGAAAATGGCCAGGCACGAAAACAAGCAGGGCCTGCGTTTGTCTGCATAAACTCAAAGATGCCGTACGACTTAAGTGCCCTTTCAAAGAGAAGAGTTCAAGGTTTACTTGATGTTAATTAATAAAACTCTGAAAGGAAATGGGATTAAACAGAATGTAAACAAGATGCGAGGGGTAAACAGCGGTACACTCACACGTGGTTTCAGTGCCTTTCAGCGGCTCACTGCTCTCCTGCCCGAACACGGAGTAAACATTGACGATATATTCCGTCAGGGCGTTCAGGCCCTCCAGGACCACAGTGCTGACCGTCCCGTCCACAAAGACCTGTGGGAAGCACGTTGCGGAGAGGGATGAGATGGACAAGTACAGGCTGGTTTTAGGAATGGCCTGCAACTCAATTTGCGCAACTCACATATTGTCATGAACCCTAAAGTCAAAGCACAGTTGCACAACTATATAATTCAGCAAGGCAATAAATTAAAAGAAAGGCAGTAGAATCCCTGTACCTCAGACCCACCTACACACATATTTCATCCAGTGGAAACTCTGTTCCGGTGCTTCTGTTCTTCACGTCTAGTTTACGCGAAAATATTTTGCCAAAAAGGGAAACCGCATGAAGAGGCAGTGGCAGGACATGGGAGCTTCTCAGAGGAAGGCGGGCAGATGCCACCTCTGTGTATCTGTGTGTGTGTGTGTGTGTGTGTGTAAGGAACAGGGCTGTCTTAGTTAGGATTAGGGTTACACCCATAGAATGAAGTGAGAATCCACAAAATGACAGGAATACATAAACTGTGTGTAGGAGAGATGACAGTAACATCTCAGGCCAAGCGAGGGCCAAGAGAGCCCACTGAAGCTGACATGGGCCAAATCAGGCCTTCAAACTAGGTATGACTAGAGAAGATGTCGCCATAGGAGTGTCATAGGTGTGTCATAGGCGTGTCATAGGCGTGCTTTTCCATGACCATTTATTGAACTCAAAGTGTCTTTTTCATACAATAGAAAGTCAACCTGATAACTTATAAGGACACGAGACACTGGATAGGAAGAGCAACGCAGACAGTGTGGAAGCTCCGGCAGGGCAGGTGAGGACCAGAAGGGAACGGCTCACCTGATCACGATCCCCTGCAGTCACGGCCACATACTCCACTCGGTACTTCTCCACAGGGCCAGCGGGTCCAGTCCAGGTGACACGGAAGGAGTGGTGTGTCACCTCCGACGTCACCAGGTCAGTGGGTGCGTCTGGGGCTTCTGACTCTGAGAGTCGTGGAAAAAGATAAATATAAAAGGTTGTTCTGGATCATCATTGAGGCCCAGAACTGCTCTTGCAGTGTGATAAGGCAGTTAACTTCATATTCACTCAGTTTCATTGAAATATCAGCTTAAAGTAATGTTTTTTCCACCTTCCATAATGTTATTCAGACAACATCGTCTTATCATTACTGGGAACGAAGCGACCGGCTTCAGATACTCTCCACAGTCTCTGGCTGACACGGATGCTTTCTGCATTTGCCTCCTATGTGAGCCAAGTCACTGCGCCAAACTACCTCATCCCCTGCTGTTGTTTAAGATTTTGTTTGCAATGCTTTGGACATTTTAAACTGACGACCGTTTTAAAGCCACACACTCATCCCTCTGTCTAGCTGAGCAATGTGTCTCACTTTAGCTGATCTCACTTTTCACTTTAACTGTTGTTTTTCATTGGAAGATAAGAAGAAAACACTGACTAAGCTCTGTCCAATCAAAGTATCTACAAGGTATCAAGCTAGAACGCACTAATATGGCTTCCAGTGCAGTACAAAAACATCACAAATCTGTGAGACGGGATGGGGGTAGACCAGGACAGTCAGGACAACATGGACCAAGAACGAGGCAGCAACTTCACCTCCGCCCTTCACGCTGTTGCAGAGGTTGATGGTGAGGTCATCCACAATGTCAAGCAGGAAGGAGAAGTCGTTCACATTGTACATGTGGATCTCATCTGGGTCTGAGGCGATGGACCTCAGCTCACTCTCATCAGCATTTTTAACACCTACAACCCACAACAATATTAGTCGCGCTGTTGTGCACGTATTTAAATACCTTATCCAGTGATACAAAAGGCTAAAACCCTTAAAAACATCAATCTCAAAAATGAAGACGATGTTTGTAACAAAGGTTAACATGAAATACTGTAAACCGATGTGACTATGAATTTGATCTGTTACAATACCCACCAATGGCATACAGCTCAATGCCTTGATTTCGTAGGTTTTGCGAGCTCATGATGATGTCATCCTGCGACTTTCCATCAGTGATGAGCACACCGATCTTGCGCGAATTTGGCCGCATGCCGACGCTCTCCTTGAAGTTGTTCTGAAGTATGTAATTCAGCGCCAGGCCTAAGAAATACCAATTTGACGGTCATTCAGAAATCTGTCATTACACTCACCAGGCAGTCATGTAGGTGTTTAATGTAAATAAATATACTGCAGACATCATTCAGCATGTGAATACGTCACTGTGCTGACATCACCCCTTGGGACTGAGGCAAAAGTTCAGCTATGGGTCTGTCAGGGAAAAGATTTTCAGCAATAATACCTTTTAGCAATAATACCGTAGAATTAAATAACATTTAAATTATCTGTCACAATGATGCTGCAATATAGCAGGGAATAGAATGCAATAACATAGCTGTACAAATATGCAGAATATCAGAAAAACGTATCACGTGAGCTGAAGGAGCACTTCTGTGTCGCGTCTTGTGCACAGAGCCCATGCCACAGAGTTAGACTTAAATCTTAATGTGTGAGACGGACGGAAAGCCTAGTGGCCCCAGTACCTGTCATGGTGTTGCCCCCTTTGTAGGGCAAGTTAGCAACCGCGTTCAGCAACGACTGGCGAGTTTTATGCGTGTTCAGTTGCCACTCCGTCTTGGGGTCACCGCTGTACTGAGCCAGACCTACGATGTGAACCCGGGACGATGTTAATGATTCTGCTCTCTAACACCCTGACAGAAAAAGGGCCAAAACCTCAGCCCAGCCCGGCGGTGCCCCATTCACCTATCTGGACCTTGTCTGGACCGATGTCGAAGACGCCCACCATGCGGCCAATGAACGCCCGGATGGTTTTGAAGTTCAGGCGCCCGATGCTCCACGAGCCGTCCACAAGCAGGACGATGTCCGCCTTCGCCTGGGTCTTACACTGGACATCTGGCAAAGCCGAAGGCAGAGAGGCGTCAGATGGACCCGCACCCCTCCACAGTGCCAACAATCAGCAAGGTCAACGGATTCTGTCATGGAGTCACAGTGACTGAGAAACATGGAAGTGCAACAGCTACGTGAGAGTGAGTGTAGAGTACCAGAACACGCGGTGATGTCAGCAGAGGTCTGAAGATCAAAATCAATGACAAAATTCACACATTCTCTCCCACATTTGATTCCTGCAATTCATTGAAAAATCATTTTTATTTGTTCCACAGATTATGCATTACAACCAATCCAAGTACAGCCCTCAATACACCGAAACGATAAGCGACTTCGCGTCTTCTGCTGCTGTATATTTTCTTCTGTTTCCATTGCTGCTGAAGTCCCCTGATTCCACCACATCCAAGGGAGCACAAGATATACGAGATGTTCCTGTGCCAGAATTACTGCGCATTCCACATGGCCACTGATCTCGCTACTCCAGACACCAAGGGAGGAGAGATCGCACATACGCAACACACAAAGCGCAGATGCGCATTCCTATCTGCCCCTGTCTCTGCAAGGGAAAAAAGTTTAGGAGACAACCAATTTCTCTCTTAAAAATTGTGAATTATGGCTGACAAATCCTAAACAATGCATGTTGTGCACAGCAATGTTTTTTTTAAATGTATAGTTACTCCTTTATAGTTACTGTATATACGAGCTCCTTTGACATCGGCTTTAATACAGCAATGCTATTCTTTGTTGCTTTGTTGTTAAAAGCGTCACTGAAACACCACGTGACCCATGGATCGATTCAGACTGGCTTCTCACACAGTGTAGACCTGCAGACCTTCAGGAGATCAGGTGGCCTTTGGTCTGTTCCCCATTATGGGGAAAAGTTCTGCAGATGGTCACTGGGCCTCTGGATTTTTACAAAGGAAAATCACAAGGTTTGCTCAGCTTGATGCTGCTCCGCAGCCTCCCAGTGCTGATAGTTCTCTAGGTTGTAAAGCATTTGTAATTGCAAACAGACTATTATTTTTTCCATTCTGCTTCTTCTTTTTTTTTTTGGTCAAATATGGAAAAAAGAATCCAATGTGTCAGAATAAAAGAACAGACGGAATATTCATTATGGATGTCCAGCAGTACTGCGTTTGCTTTAGCTTTACGAAAGAATGAACTGTGTTTTTTTTGCATTTAGCATAGGAGACAAAAAAGACAGAACAACATTAAAATACGCTATTTATACAAACATATTAGGCTTTATGTCATCCGCATTTTTTCCAGCATTAATGCTGCTGTTCATTATATAATTCTGTAGTTCTGACCACAAACTGTCAGCCCCATGACTGTCTGATAACGGCACCAAACACAGCAACGTGGAACCAAAATGAGCCCCACTTGGCGGCAAAGTTCTACCTGTTGCATCGATGGCGGGACCATCAGGATCATCATTGACTGTGGTTCTCTCTTCTCCAGCCAATGGCAAACTCTCCCCTCCATCAAACATCCCAAACACACTCACTGTGTACTTTGTTCCGGCCCTGTCAATAAGGTACACACGCGTATAATCATCACATACTTCAAGATGCAAGCCCTATAATTTGAGATACATATGGTGGGACACCTGCAGTGTTGGGTAATTCAGGTCAAGAAGATTTAAATCCAGACCAAGAATAAAGAGTCACAATTACAGACAGCTGGTTGGTAGAAACTAAATTTTGGTCTGGATTCATGGCTTCTGGACCTGAAATGCCCAACACTGGACACCAGATAATGTTCGGACCCTCCCAGCAATGCTCACCGGAGCTCCTCCAGAACCACAGTGTTGTCATAAGGCCCCACAAGAAGCTCTCCCAGATCCACATCATTTCCAATGGGATGGAAGGTGACCTTGTAGCCACGGACAGCTCCTGGGGCGTGGTCCCAGGAGACCCGAAAACTGGTCTTTGTGGGCTCAGAGGTCTGGAGATTCCGGGGTGATTTGTAAGGGGAAACTGCAGGCACGAAATGTACAAGAGACTCATATCAGGAAAGAATGAAAAAAGAAATTAAACCCAGGGACTTTGAGTCGCTTTGGATCAAAGCACGAGATAAATGAATGAATGAATGAATGAACAAAAATGATATCTTGGCAGGCTGCTAATATAACCATCCAAAGGCTTTTAGAAACAAGGACTTAAATGTGCACTGACATCAGGTTTCCAACCGTCAGCATGTAAATTCTACCTGTTACATACATTGCATATGTGTGGAATTATGGGTAACCCAGAACACTCGGAAAAGCCTTCCAGCCCGGAAAAGTTCAATCACACATGTGGTTAATTATAGACCAACGTACGTGTCGTTCCTAGTGCTTGCCTGGGTTTTCCTTCTCCTTTCTTGTAGATGGGAAGCACCGTGATGTTGTACGTTGTCATGGAACTCAGGTGCCGCAGCACCGTGCTCGTGGAGGCGCCCGACAGCCTGGCGGCCGCCTGCTTCCCGTCTGTCAAGTTCCGGTAAGTCAGCCGGTAGCCGAGCACCCTGCCTGGTGCAGCCGTCCAGGCTACCCTCATGCTGGACTCGGTCTCCTGGGAGACCATCAGCCGCTTCGCGGCGGCGGAGGCTACGGACGGAGAAGAACGGTCACTAAGGCGTTACCCGACCACTAGGTCTGCTTATGCTGTACACCGCCTAAGAAGAAAAACCCCGCCTGATTGGATAATGACGATACCTATATGTGCGCCTACCACATCGACGTCTTTCCGGGACTGAAATTCAGATGAAGCAATAAAAACTATTCAGTCAAACATGAAAGTATTCAGCTGTAGTATAATTACCCGTTTATCTCCTATCAATACTCATCTGGAGTACAAAATAATGCTCTGTAGTATTAATCTATTGGCTATAATCTAATCTCCATCTGATTTATACTATCCATCCATTATCTGCAGCCGCTCGCCCTGTTCAGGCTGGCAGGGGGCCTGGCGCCGATCCCAGAGGCCATGGGCATGAGACACTAACAATACCAAATTATTTTGATACTTTGGAGCACCACACTGTGCTGCTGAGAGCAAAAATAAAAGGCATTTCTTCATTTCTGGCCTTTGCATACTTAATCCGTGCCAAATATAGTTACATAAATTATTGTTTAATTATTTAGCCCATTCCAATTCAGATAATTCATAACACTTGAACAAGTAAAGCACAGAATAGCTGAGGTCTGAAAAGGCATCTGAACAAATGTGGCTTTCATTCACACACAGAAATGTTGAAATGATTTCACGTGGGTTAAAACGGAGGCAACGGAATCTGTCGAACTGCTGAAATGGACCCAAGCGACTTCCCAAGCTCCTGTGCCCCCACTGTATTGTACAAACAGGGAGATCACCGAAATATAATTTAAAAGCCCCCCCCAGGGGCCGTTTTGAGACACCCGTGCCAAATCACCGAAGGTAAGCATTTTTCCATTAGTTCATGTGGCCCCACAAAATGTGCACATAAATTCCCTGGCCGTCGTGAATTTCCATCGCTGTGCGCGCAGTTTCCAGTCAGGCGATTTTGGGGCAGCCTTATATACAGCCCGTCCTAGGGCATGTCAGAGTTCTGTATCCGCACTACAGACACCAGACGCTGTGCGCATTACCTCAGGCGCCACACATATGGAGAACTTCAGGAACAGCTTACATCTCTGTGGCATCTGGCATGGTCATGTGACCGGCAGCAGCAATGATGTCTTCGCCACGTGTGAAAGTAATTAAAGTGGTGATCATCTCACTTTTTCCACAGAAAGTCTGACATCCTAAAATGCACTCTCCTTTCACTTTTTATGACTTTTTGATCTATGACCATGTGACCTCCTTGAGAACGGGCAGATGCTAATTAAGGCGGGTTCGAAAACTGCTTCTCTCAAAGTGCAATTTCCATAGATTTTCAAACCACTCAACCTTGTTTGCCACAACCTCTATCTCTTAACATCTTGCCGTCTACTTTGATTTGATGGACTGTGTCCAGAAAGAGACCTTTGCACAAAGCCGGTTAAGACAAGAAAAATCGAATTAGAAACATCAGAAGAACCAACAAAGGAGATATTTTATAGGTGGTGTCTCTGCTTATGAGATATTGCAGCCAGACTGAGCACCAGCTTTGAAAAGACACCGAGAAGATTCCTCAGTATCAGAGTCTAGCTCCTATTGGGAGATGAGCAGCCGCTGCTCTTTGGTCACGTCCTGCAACCTCCTGCAGCTCTGCCTGGATCCTCATTAGCGCATAGCTGAGATTAAACACTTTCATCACTTTCGGCCGACATCCAAAGCGATGGCATTTTAATGAAAGGCTTACTCATTTCAGAGGGCGCCCCGGGAAAGCATTATGATTCTCTCTAGCCTCCAGGACAGCGAAATGCTGAGATGTACGGCATCATCTGAGGGCTGTTTTTTAGTAGGCAAACAGGCTCCACCCTGCTGAGCCCTTAATGGGCTCTTGTCGGCTCGCCAACATCAGCTAAAAGTTCCAATTGCCTTCTGCACTGACTGGGTGTGAAAGGCTGTTACATCATGTTTTCCCTTCATATGACAAAGAAACTATCACTAAGCGATATTTTCAGAATTGATGGTACGTCAATTCTCGCCCAAAGATGCTGGGATCGGCTCCAGCTTCCCCGCGACCCAAATGGATAAAACGGTATAGATAATGGATGGATGGATGGACAGAATGAATCAGTAATGCCTAGCAGATAAAATATACTATTAATGCCAAAATATATTGCAATTATTCTATACAATGTGCATTTTCATAATTTAGAAAATTGTAATCGTTGATACTGTAAAATTGTAGATAAATTATGATAAAGTGAAATATTAAAAGAATTAACTACATTTATTAGCATACTGTGCTTTTTGTGTGTGTTACGAAACCTGGTGGATTTATTTGTAGCGTATGGAGAACGGGAGAGGCGGGCAGAGGGTAATACCGTCCGTGGTCTCCTCGCCCTCCAGAGGCCGGCCCTCTCCATGACTGTAGGTTGCATACACAGCCACCTTGTACTGGGTCTCAGGTGTCAGTCCATGCAGCACAGTGTTGGTCAGGTCCCCCGGGACAGACACCTCCCCCGTATCACCGTCGAATAGGGACCTCCAGACGAGGCGGTACGAGCGCACATTGCCCGGGGCGGCCGTCCAGGAGACTCCGAAGCTGGTGTCGGTGACATCATGGGTGAGCAGGTCCCGTGGAGAGCCCAGTTCTGAGGAAAGGAGACGATCAGCTTGTTCAGGAGCTCCTCAGAGGAGTGAAAAAAGCGTTCAAGATAAAATGTGCGACTTTCTCACTTAGGACTAATCAACTAACGTATGTTGTACGTCAGCTTTCCTCAGAGTTTACCTGTTTAAAAGTTTGTGTCCCATTTGTGAAAAACTCCTAGTAAATCCTTCCCAGTTAGTACACATGTACTCCTTCACTCAATAGCTCAATAGCCAACACAGAAACATGAACCGTGCTCCAATGACCTGAGCTACCCTACCTATCCAACTCTCAACAATCAGCCAAAGAGTGCCTGACGAATGCAGACCTGGTTGGGAGGGATCCAGGGTACATTCACTGGAAAGCAAACTTGCCCCCACCTGCCTGAGATGCCTCGTGTAAAACAAATTTCTTTCAAACACACTGTGCTATATCGCACATCAAACTCACTCGGCACAAAATGTATTTTGCATTTTAAGTGCATAAAAATTTCTACCTTTTTATACTTGCAAATAAATATATGGGTATAAACACCACATGAGAATAAAGGAGTTTCACATTTTACCTAAAATTGCAGGAGCACTATTAACTTTAACCATGTGTTTAATTTTAAAGATCAGCAAGCAAAGCTGTGTCCCATTTCAGAACAAACCCTTTCCAGGGTCCACGCCAGAAATAATCCATCAAACATAATATTCTTCGTGAGTCACCGTTCCAGCCTTGGCTTGGTTCTCATTTCCGTGATTTTACTGCACATGTGCGCTGCCCGCTTGCCCGCTTGCCCGCGCACCGTTCTGCTGCCACTGGAACCCGGGGCCACCATTAGCGATTAGCGAATGTTTCTTCGCCTCTATGTTTGACTTTTTTTTTTTAGTGCTCCTGTTTTCAGGCCCCTTCATGTCTGGTGGAAACGGTGGGCGAAGCTTGAGCCGCGCATCTAAACGCTGCCAGATCCTCCTCGCCGGTCCCTGCTGCATCGCCACATTGATTTTCTGAATCGGTTTTTCCAGCCCGTGCTCCAGACCTCCATTCAAGCCTCCCGCGTCTGGCTCTCGCTCGTTCCGCCTCTCGTGACAGTCTCTCGCCTTACAGTACCTTTACTGACGCTCCCTCGGTTTGCTTACACACTCGATTCGTTTTGTCATATTTAGAAATTTTCATTTTGTGCTTTTCTGAGTCCATCCCATAAATCCAGAATTGAAACTGAGTAGCTCTAGCAAACATCTGTATGACGGGCCGCTGTGAGTACATATTAAATGTTGCTGTGACATAATTTTAAAACCGTCATTAAAAATGTCTGAATTTGAACCATGTCGTCTTTTCGGAGAGGCCAGCCAGCAGGTGCTGGGAGGGTGGGGGGGGGGGGGGGGGGCGCCCGTTTTACTTGTCGGTTCCGCTGGCGGTCCGCGGCCGGGGCGGGCGCC
>JAODKE010000041.1:1766374-1795063 GCA_026779605.1 Mormyrus hasselquistii
ATCCATCCATCCATCCATCCATCATCAAATCATTCAACTTCCAACCACTTATGATGACCAGCACCATGGGAGAGACAGAATACAAATACAGAATGTAGTTACTGATAGCGGATATTAATCACATCAGATTAATATTGTAACGTTTTCAGTCTTGGGTATTTACAGACATAATTCCCTCCACCGTTGGCGAATTTTGCCCATATTGCTTATTCTACCCTAAGCAGCTACACAGCCTTTCCGTCTGAGAGATTTCAGCAGGCTTGTATTTATTTCTTTGGGCCCAAAAACCGGACATTTGCTCCCTTAGATGCACGGCTAGACGGAAGAGAAGCACATACTGGTAAGCTGGCCCGAGATGGGGAGACTTTCCTCTTCCCCTCTGTAGGAAGCGATTGTTACTACATAGTTTAAATCAGGGGTCAGATCAGTAATGGATGTCTTTGTTGCTGAAGCGGGAAGCACTGATTCTTTAGGGAGTTCTTCTGCAATGGACAGATACAGACAGAAACATCACAAATCCAGCAAGAAATTAAAGCCACGCTTAGCCAGGCTGTTAAATCACACGGAGGAGCTACTTGTGTCCGAAGTGAGGGACGCCTGCAACTGTAAATCTGCCGAGTCGAGACATAATCCCCCGCAGCTCCGGCTCCAGATGCAGCTGGGTACTAATCCTAAACACTGTAAGCTCTGAAATTTAAGGAGCCGTGCTAAACTAGCGAAGGGCAAGGAAAAGGCAAATGCACATTAAAACACTCAAGGATGCATTTCCTCTGGAGACAGGAAGCAGCCAAAGGGGGATTTCACTCCATAACGCTGCAAACAAAAAAAGAAGTTAAGCTTCTCAGTTCTGGTTTTACGCAAAGGTTCAGAACTTCCATAAATACTTGGACGTGGTTTATTCCCAGCAGGATTGCATTAATCCAAAATCAGTTCTTCATGTGAGGGTCATACCGGCACAGACGGCCCGTGAAAACCTTCCAACAGTTTCTTACCTGTATCAGATGTCACAAGTATTCTGAAGCCGTCTATTTGTGATAATGGCCGCTTCCATGTCATTTGCACAGTGTTTTCATTTAGAATTTTAAATTTCAACCCTGAAGGTGATTCAACTGCCAAAGAGAAAAGTTGACATATTAATTCTGGACACAGAAGCATTAAAGTGTATTAATAATTATCAAATTGGTTATATATTTTGAATTCACTGCATGCTGACAAAAAATGTTCCAACAATTAAAACTTTTAGGGCCAAGCTGTCACATCAGACGGTGAAAATAACAGTGAGGATCTGCACACTGGAAATAAAAGCACCGTGACACAGGAGAAGGTAGAGGCCATTTTGGAGCAAAATGACATCTGTTTGAACCGGGTGACTGGGAATCCACAGCCCACAGCTCAAGCACAGGGATTTTGGGGGAAAAAATGACTCCAGACAGCAACTTCACAAGTGCAGACACTGAATAAGAGCATCTCATGCGGGAAGACGCCAACGATGCATGCCCGACCAACACACACTGGTGGTTTTCATGGCAGAGATTTATTGACACAACACAACAAAACAGTATAACATTCACTCCTGTGCTACTAATTACACAATAGAGCAGTATGTCCCAGGCCAGTCCTCAGGGACCTGCAAACAGTCCACGTTTTCCCTCCCACCCAGTTCCTGGTAGGGAGCAAAATTCTGGACGGTCTGACAGGGAGCTGGGATTGAGCAAAAATCTGGACTGTCTGGGGGTCCCCAAGGACCGGACTGGGAGACACAGTGAAATTTAGAAATATTTAAATAATTACAGTGAGTATGTAGCTGATATTTGTCTAATTATGAAGAGTGCTATTGTACTGGATGCCCCGTGTCAAGACTCATCCATTGCAAACATCCTGAAAAATTGTACAAAACTATCACAGGTGACTTTTGTGTACTTTCTGTCTTTAAAGTACGTCTGAGAAAAAGGACGTGACAGAGTGCTCATACATTTAATTAGAAAGGAAACACAACTGAAATACAGAGAGAGCACATTTCCAGCAAAATAATAAAAAAGCAAATACATAAGCAACTATAATGTGGCTGTGTGACAAAACCTGTTGTCTTTATGGTTTTCTTTGGGTGTCACATAACCATGCACATGTACATGAAAAGTTGTTTGAAACAACTTGAAGCACTGGACAGATTTCCATGTACAAGAGGGATCAGACAAACAAATTATAAATGCATATCATTTTAAAATGATATTCTTCTATATGAATCCCAATGTTCGCAATGCTCCCAACCCTAGATGATTATAACTCTAACATTTATGTATTTGATGCTATTATTTTTCTACATTTTCAATACAGTTACTGTTCAAAATGTATTAAATGAAAAGTTCAGGAAAGATAAATATTAGATGAATCTCAATGGGTACTTGACCGTACTTGTGTTCTCGTGAACCCGTTTTAATTCATTTTCCATTGCCAAAGACCAGTTCCGATACTAAGAAGACAAGCAGAGAGGACAGTAAAATACCCCGGATGTTGGTCTTGCTCTGCCCCACATGTCAAGGATGCATCCATGTCAAGACTAATCCCACGATGCATTGCACCCCAAGACCGGCCTGGCCAAGACCACAAGTACGATCTTTGCGTTATTGGTATTGAAATTCACTCATTTTTAAAGTCTTCATGCACTGTTAAAATTTTCTCTGCAACATAAAAATGGATGCTTAATACATTATTACGTAATTGAGTTGGATTAAGCTATAATCAGCTGTTACCATTAGGTATTAAGTTCTTCTCTATTAAGGAACTATTGTGTCTATTCAGTTTGCATGGTAAGAGCTCTACAGCTCTCTCTATGTCCTGTAATGACCTGTGCTAGAACGGTTTAGCGCCGTGTGGTGGCTGCTGCAGATAGGAGGAGCTACTGCGCCGGACAAGTGTGTCAGCTCACAGAGTTCAGGACATTTGGGAGCAAAGAATATCATTGTAAAATGTCGATTTGGAAGCCGTGGCTTGGATCAAATCCAGTACGCAGCGCACACGACAGCCGGACCCCAGCAAGAGCCAGAGCGACACAGGGACACAGAAATGGGCACCACCAACCTGAAGGATCCGATCAAGGGCAGCAGTGGGAGACCCACTCACTCCTCGCCTCCGAGCGGGACGGGACATTCCTGACCGCAATCACATAAGCACTGTGGGGGGGGGGGGGGGTCTTCGTGCTTTATATAGCACATGGTTTTCACGTGTTTTTTAAACACATACACACACACGCACACAGAGGCACACGCGGGCACACAAACGCACACATACACACGCACAGACAAACACACACACACACGCATAGTCAAACACACACACATAGACAAGTACACACACACAGACACACACACCCAATACCACCTTGCCATTGTTTATTATTATTATTATTATTATTATTATTATTAATATTAATAATAATAATAATAATAATAATGACAGAGTATAAATGTGAACTTTCAGGTTTTTCAAATTATTTAATCTAAATAGATAATTTTCTATGATAATTAGGACAACCAAAAACTCTGCTGTCATTTATTTAATACAATATTCCTGGATTTGTTTTAAATCCATCCATCCATCCATCCACCCATCCATCCATCTTCTGACATCCCTGACATCCCCAATCCCATAAGCACTAAAGGGGGTCTTCAGGTTTGTCGAGCACATGGTAGCTCTATGATAGTTTTCAGAGCAGAGAATCGAATCTGGATATTTTCTTATTATTTACCATATATACCCATGTGATGTTCAGTATCAGTGAAATGAAAGCGTTATCATGAGAAGACGACATGGTGACAAGTGTCATGTGATGAAGTATCATGACCTTTGACCCCAGGTTCTCAGGATAGACATCAGCCAACAGAAGTGTACAGAGGTAATGCAACTACACTGTTAATTACCGAATATCCAAAGACTCAAGAGTATGTGGTGATTTCAGCAATTTCACACCTGTGTTTCTAAGAGTGGGTACATCACCGTAAAACTGTGTTCAGTGGCCCAAAAACTTTCCATTTTGTAAAGATATATAAGAGAAAAAAATTAACCCTACTTTTAAAAACTTTTATTGTTATGCATGGGATAATAAAGATAAATCTTTAGTCATCTATTATCAATGAACCATTTATGACCATTGATGTTTGGATTTATTTTGGACCTAACTTGACCGTAACGATGAAATTATTTTCTTCACTGTGGGGAAATGGCTTTGATTCAGGTGGTTGATGGAGTGTATTTCTCATCTGATCCAAATCAGCAAAGATGACGTATTGAGACAAAGGACACGTGGTGGCGGTTTGCTGTACTGCAGAATATCTGCTCATTACTAAAGGTAACGCCTATGGACTGTGCAGGAAACTGTGTAGTTTCGTTGATTTTACCTTCGTGAAATATCGAAATGAAAATCGCGGTTTTAACATAGTAACCACCATCGGGTGATGTCCACCTTTGTACTTCATGAAAGGAAAATCAGAATTCATGCTTTCTACAATGCATATCCAGTGATCATTCTTCTTTTTTTCATGTCCAACTTTTACCATGAGGAACTAGTGGGAATATCAGATTTGATAAACTGCACTCTTCTGCGTTACTCGTCCGTTACATCTGCTACGTTGGTTTGGATTACAGACTGTAGCGGTACTGCACCAACAGGCGTCGCTATAACCCAGAACAGCTCGTCAGTCCAAAAACCATTAAAGCAAGGCATACATAACTTCAGTTAGAATAAGTATATCAGAAACATTTAAACGTAAACCATTTCATTCTTTTGGATAAAGTACCGTACACACCATTACAAAAACGCACACAACTTTATTTCATTACAAGTAGTATGATATGTGAGGCGTGTCTCTATAATAATATAAGAAATAACACCAGCATCGTTCGTGAGCCGAAATCATTACATCAAAATCACCGCGCTGCACGTAGATAAGCACCAGGAGAGGTACGGGAGAGGCGGCTGGCGTTACCTTGTGCCTCCACGGAGGGTAATATGAGTGCGAGGAGCGCGGCAGCTGCCAGAGCCTGCCTCATCTTCGGGACGGAATCCTGTTCAGCAGCGCATGAATGGATCTAGGCGAAGAGGCGCAAGTTACGTACGGCGCACCGCCTTTGTCTGCCGTGAAAAACAAGGATACGGAATGTGGGACCCAAAAGTCGCACGCATGAAGTATACAGTGTGTATGCATTAAATACTATGTGCAGGCCTATGTAGCCACAGCGGAAGAAATTTGTTCTGTTAATCGATAAATGCATGATAATAAATAGGCAAGTTCAGCTCTGAATCACTCATTGAATGTTGTTGTATTTTAACTAAAATAATAAATCTTTCAATTACGTTCATTTTAATCAAACGCACCTCTGCGTTTATGTTTATTTTTAGTATAAAAAGTGCGAGTGGGGAATAAAGAGCGCGTCCGATTAACACAACCTGATAACGACATTCAACGCTAAAGCTGTTTGCAAAGAGATGGAAAATAAAAAAATAAAGCGAATGAAACCGGGAGGGGAAAACAGGAAAATAGCTTAAATCTTAAAATGAGTTTTAGACCAAAATAAATTTACAGTTAAATGCTCTAAAACACTTGATCCAGACAAAAGCAGAGAATCACCACTCCCTCTAAGAGCATTGAAATAATTCAGCATGTTTCCCGAAAATAATTTGCAGGAAATCGGGCAATCTAGTATAAATACTACAACGAAAAATATTCTATTTTGTCTATTTAAATTATGTCAATTTTAATTTATACGAAAAGTTCTACAATTAAAACGAATTTCATCAGTAAACCCTAAATAGTAATCCACTGCGGATTAGTGATAATAAATTTGAAAATATTTTTACCAGAATAGTATCATTTGCGCCGGCTGCCTAACGCTTTGAATATAGGCTGTTGCTGCGGTTAGAATCTGACTGAAACTTAAGCATCAATGAATAAACAATACAGTGATATTTATTGAATAACGTTTTATAATGTCATAATAAACCATTACATCAGAATCAATTCTGTGTTAACTGAATAATTTGTTTTTACATTATAACCGGATTACATAATCCAGTGGAACACAGTAAGAACTTTGGTTCCAGTAGTACTTTATAATCAATAACATTGTTCTGAGTATATTTCAACAATATATATTATTAGACATTTAACTGAAAACGACGCTAACCTGTGGACGTTTAGTTAGATGGATTGATAATGTTTTTTAAAACCAAGTTTCTTCAGCGTCGCCCCTGCGGAAACCTGATAGATGCGCTTCAGGGTGGAGGTTGAAGACTTCGGGTGGACGATGACTTAAAGCCCCGGCAGCAGATGTCCGTGTAGGAAGTCTGTTTCCAAGTGGGGAGATTCTCTGCACAGAATCTGCTACTTAACAGGGGGCTGTTCCCAACTCTCGTTTTACTATCGTAGGCTCTTACGACACTCAGCAAAGGTGGAACGGTGCCGCAGCTTAATGCGCAACATCTCCAGAAGCGGGGATGTACTTCTGGAAACTTTTGCATAATTCCCTGCATTCCTTGGGAATGATGATCACCAAAAAGTAGATCTGCCACCGGACTTTGCGCATATTGAAGCTATAGCATCTGCGATTGGAAACCATGAGACGCGTTTCCCTGGCAATAAAAGCTATTTCTGTATATGAAACAATGGAAAAACAGAATAACATCTCTTTCTGGAACACAGCTTAAGACTCTTAGCACATCACGTTAATTCAGAACCACATTTGTATTTTATTTGGCTTCGACTGACTAAACGCAATACGTAAGTCGGAAATACATTGATTTCACACATTTTATTTGTAAGAGTAATGTCAACAAGGAAAATAATTACTTTAATAAGTATTACTGGCTTTGTCACAAACACATAGGCGCATCTTTAAATATTCATGGAAATGTACATTTTTATAGGCGTAATTATGAATGTATAACACATTACCTAGGCTACAAAATCTTGAACAACACCAGCAATAACAACAACAACGATGATGATGATTATACATGTATATATACACTGAACACGTATGGAATAATTTCTCTTGCAAAGGGTTTGCTTGGTGCGTCGGTTACGAGACACATTTCTTTGCAAATACCGCCCTCTAGTGATGAAATAGAAATATAACAATGCGATCAGCGATCATGATACAAGGTTTAAGTCTATTTCATGCGCTTATATTAAACTTGCATGATTTATGAACATTTGCTGGTACTAAATAATCAGGATTTCACTCAAGAATATTACTTTAGTACTGCAGGAACCACGTGGGGATACCCTGTGGCGATGAAGGTTTTACGCAGTACGCAATAACGTCAAATCTCTCTTGGAAGTGTAGCTAATGAATTGCTTGGCACAGTGAGTGAACGCTGGTGTCTGAATCTGGCAGATGTGGAGAATTCAGGTCCAGAGAGTACAAATGCAGACTAAGATTTTGTTTCAGCTAACAAGTAGAGTACTCTGTGACTGTGACTCTTCATAATGTACTGGTTGTGGCAACCCCCCAGGCCAACACGCGGTCCAGTCCCACCCCCCAGGAATGGCCATCCATCTGCCACAGCCAGGTGTTACGTGGGAGTCCTCTCGGTCTGGTCCAGCCGCTTGGGTCCTCAGCAATGAGGATCCTGTGAACCGGATCACCCTCAGGGAAACGCACCACGTGGCCGTAATGTCATAACTGACGCTCCCTCACACTGCAGGTCACGTGCCTCATTCGAGACTCCTTTAGCAACTGCTCAAACGACAGAGTCAAACCAGCGGTACCCAAGGATTCTCCAGAGACACAGTGCTGAAGGAGTCCAGTCTTCATCTCAGCTCACTGGATAGTGTCCATGTCTCACAGCCATACAGCAAGACAGGGAACACCAGGACTCTGAAGACTTGGACCTTCGTTCTCGTAAAGATATCAGAAACGCCACACCCCCCTTTCCAGCGACCTCATGCTCTCCCAGTCCGTCTGCCGACTTCATGGGAAAGTCACCAGCGACGAGTGAAGTGTTTTAGAGAACACGCTCATTTTTATTTAGCAGAAGCTTCTATCTAAAGCAGCATTCGATCGAGAGCAGGATGAGCAGGAACCCAGAGCCATTGGGTGCAACAACCTCAACCAAGGAGCTAAAGGTGTGATCACACTGCCAGCCAGAGGACTGGAAAGGTACTTAAATATTTAACAGTGAGCTAAAATTGAAAGCCTGATAGCAAAAAAGCAAACATTGTAGCAGACTGGGAAATCATAATTTAGTGTAATTATAAGGCAAGACCAAGACAAAGGCCCAAGCAAGAAAACCTCAGGAACGACTGCATGCACGGTAAGAATGGAGTTCTCAAAAGCACTCGCTATAAAACTGAATTTCACCTTATGCATAAAACAGCAATAATGAATTTTGACATGATGAAATCTTAATTAAAAAAAAATAAAAAAAGAAAACATACAACACACAACAGATGCTACTAAAGGAGTTTTAGAAAGCCACTGACCGGCTAAATGACAAAAATAATTAACAGGCTGGTCTTGGAAGCTGCTTTTATTGTTTGCAGTTTAGTACAGTACAATCAATAAATATTGATCCCAATCACATTAACAACTGCCAGTATGACAGGACAAAATTCATTCCCTGATTATTAACATAGTTTACAACTGAAAATGGTGGTTTGAAAACAGGGGTGAACATGAAATTCAGTCCTTCTTCTTGGGAAAAGCAGCAGATACCAATTCATATATGACATAGCCAGTTCCTGGGAAAGGAAAGGGGATCCAAGGATGAGTGAGCAACACTGAAGAATGACCCAACAAATAAGCCACATTCTGCTGTAAACATTTAGCTTAAAATGCAGCAGAAATAGAAATATGAAAGTGCCAACGATCTCAATATGAGAGTGAAATGCGGTGCACCTACCGAGCACGGTGAGTGCCATCGTAAACCGGTACAGGAGTGCGTCGCCAGAGCCGCCCTTCAAGTGGATCGGTATGCCATTGTCCTCCTGCGGAGACAGAGAATGAGGATCTCACAGAAGCTGCAGGAAGACGAGACACCGGCCGCTTGTGTGCACAGGAAGCAGCTTGTTAATGCGAATGTAAAAGGCCGTGAGTGCTTCCCCATGACAAATACAAAGCGGGATGTGTGTGGTGTCTAACACGCACATGCACATCCACTGTACACATTAAAGAACATTCCTAAAAGGAAACAGCAGGGTTTAGGCATTAATACTGCATACAGTACAGACTGGTTATTTTAAAGGATGTCTGGTCTACATGCTCATTTCAGTTGCCACACACCTGCATTTGCTACAAAGCAAAAAGCAGCAAACGGTGGATAAGAAGGGTGGATACATTAACCCTAACACCTGATTAGCCATGGTAATGACGGACAATTTCTTGTATATACCCTGTTTTAACTCCTACAATACCAGGATAAGTCAGGGACTGGTAGAGGTCCTTGGTCCATTCATGCGTCTAGTATACTTGGATTCAGCATAGGAAGGACTAAACTCAGACAAACTAAAAAACACAAACTGTTTTGAGATATGTGCCTACTCTGACCTTTTTAAGAACACTGCACAGTCGCATGTTACAATGTACAAAAGACAGCCGGCAATATCGCTGGAAGAAAAGCTACCTGAAAAGAACTGTCACTACCAGTAGGAAATAAGTGATTTTGTTATTGTAGAATTAGCAAAGCCCTCGAGCCCATAGCTACTCAGTGAGCATTGTGTTTCTCGTGCTTCATGCACAACAATTGAGTTTCATAGTTTCAGCCCAAGCTACAGCTATTAAGCTCAATGGAAGACATACTTATCTGGCCACCTATAAAAAGAAAGAGAGGTTTTCATGAGACCACACTTACACACCTCTCTCTCATGTTACTCATCACAGAAAATTTGTTGAATTTTACCCCTCAGCCAGTCAATGTGAGATCAGTTCTTAAACTTCTCACAGATCTGGTCAGCATGTGTCTTCAGGATGCCGTCAGAGGATCACCCAGCAGCGGATGCAGTTCCCACCTCAGTGGCAGTGCGCAGAGTGATATTCCAGCAGGATCCCCAAAGTTCTGCCTGCTGGGCAGCCTGGAGAAGCGCAGTCCCAAGTCCCCCATGTCCAGGGCTGCACCCCACTCACCTGGAACATTTTCTGCTTCTCTGGCACCTTGTTCACCTGCCTCCGGGCACTGCTGCCGATTGCCCGGCGAGAGATTTGCTGGATTGCCTAGGTGGAAAATTAGGCCGGAAGACAAATCATCAGTGATCAGTTTCTCCCACAAACACATCCTAGGCCTGTAGCAGCTAATCACACCGTTTTCAGGTTTCTCTGCTCAAAAATACAACGGTGATAACACTGACTGACAATGTATATCCTAACAACTCATTATAATCGCTTCTAACTTGACGCTGACCCTCACAATCTATTACTTTGTGAGAAAATTCCATAATGCCGACACCTCCCTACTACACCACAAAAACTGTGACAAGACTATAGACAGCAACGTAATAAAAGTACGTTTAAAATGTAAAGTTCTCCAGGATTAATTTGCATTAACACTTTCATTTTCCCAGCACAAGTTCGTCTATTGAATATTTGCGGGTGCAATATAGGAAATTCGTTTCTAAGCAATTGTAATCGTCTATAAATTCACAGCATTTAGCGTTAACGTTTGTAAAAGGTCTTTTTCCAAGACATTTAAGTCAAAAGTTAAGTCAGCCGTAGCATAGCTAGCGTAGCTAATGTCCTTCGTAATCAAAAGGCAACACTAAGACAGTCGCGCTAAAATATAATTCCCCAATTTGCCCCCCCTGCGTTTTATCAATGTGAGGAATACAATTTTAGCTCACTTATCAACCTTTAAGTACCTTACAACCGAGTCAAATATTAAGAAATTAGACTGCAAATGATCGGCCTGGTTCTGACAGTGACCGCCATGGCAGTAAACTCGCCGACAGTCATATTAAGTATCATATATGACTAGAAATGTCCCTTTAATCTAAATTTTAATGGTTTATGAATAAATATTCAGTAGTATCCAAGTCAAAAATGTTAATTACCCGAATATGTCTGAACATCCTGCCTGGGGTAGCGCTTCGTAGGTGAAACACAAGGGCACGGCAACTTTCAAGTTAGAGATGTCGGTGCGTATCTTCTTCTGTGGTGTTTGATAGGCTGTGCGCGTATGACCTCTGCCACCTGCTGTCTGGGAGGGGAACTACAAGCCCTTTCCATGAATTTGTGTATTGACGGAGCCCCCTAAGAGGTCAGGGTGGGAAAATATTTTTTTTGCATTCCCTCTTTTCCAACTTTGCTAATAATAACTGTACAAAAGTACAAAAGGTAGAATTAATGGACTAATTAGTATAACCTTAACCGATACAGACATGTTCTGTAAAGTGTGTTATACGCATTAAACCACGGGGGACAATGCACACTGTAACTTTCATCGGCCTATTGTCTTTTTATAGGTATTTATTAATAACTGCACCGCGTCCATTAATTAACGTTCAATCGCCCAGCTGTCTTGCTTAAAGTCAGTGCCAGTGAATACACAGTGCAATTTTTAATAAATACGTATAAAAATACATAATATTAAAGTTACATGGTATTGATTGTCCCCCATAGTTTAATGCTTAAAGCACACTTTACGGGATACGCCTTTATTATTTAGGTTTATCCATGCCGTCAGGTTGCAGCAAGTAGGCAAATGTAGTGGGATCGCAAAACTACTTAGAAATATATTTTCCCTCGCTGACCACTTAGGGACTCCGCATGAATCAGCTTTAAAGGTCAGAAAGTTCCTGCACAGCCAAGTGCTTAACTTTGGCCTATGGAAGAAAAAAAAAGGATGTACGGAATGGTAATTGGTTCTCAATCACAAAACTAACTGCGGGTCTGCCCATTGCCCCAGACAAACTGCTTAGGTGTGTGGGCGGAGCCATAGAGCACGGAGATAAACAGGTGGTCATCGGTTGCGATAAGTCAGATTCTCTTTAAATGAGTTTGAAAGTCATGAATAGGCCACCACTCAATAACCGTCCCAGGCTGCTTATTCCTGTCTCACTTTGTGTTAGGAAAGATTTTGATTTACTAATTTAAAAACAGGTTAAGGACTTTATTTAATGACCATCAGACAAAGTGGTATTGGTATTAATAGAATTTATGAAACAAGCACAGCATTTTATTGATGTCCACAAATTCTGAAACTTTTATCAATGTCACAGCAAGGTGGGTCTGGATTGTTTATATCAAAAGAACATTAATTGGTTTCATAGAAAAAAACAGTCGAAATCTGGGGTCCCAAATCCTCCCATAAGTTTATGGTCCTGTAGGGTACATATTTTCTGACGCTTAAGGGTATTTACAAATAAATGTGAGATGTATACCTACAAATGCTGAACAATAAACAGTATTAGTGAATTTGTCATTTTTGCATCCAAAATTCATTTTAAATTTTACAAAACTCAAAATGACACAAAGATACGTGATGACAGTCATTTTATTTGATAAAAATTAATTTGGTTTTGAAACATTCAATCACACAAGATATCAAAAAATAAGTTTATAAATTAATTTAAAGTGCAAAATATGATTTTTTAAAATGAATAATTCTCTTAAAAATGTAAGAGAAAAAAATAAAACCATATTTTGTAAGTATTCCTCCAAAGCAACTTATAAGGCAATAGAATTTTAAATGTTTTGGTCCATTTGGGTTTTTAAGAAAAAAAAAGAAAAAAAAAAAAACTTTTACTTATATAAAACTTATATAAACTGTACTTTTATCTCCTGAATCAACAGAACTTGCTCTTGCTTGTTTGAGTTAAATAACTCACATCATCAGTAATAAAATACATTAGCTTTAAGATGTAGTATTAAGTACTGAATAACTCTGACATGACTTTTCTTCATCACAAAAGAATTTCTTACTTTTTTTTCTTTTCACACATACCACAGTCACACAGCGGAATAAAGACAAACCCACACGAACCATTCCAAGTGGTTAGTAAAGGAGAATCAGACACGCATTCATCCAACAAAACACACGCAAAGTAACAAGCGGTGCCCTAGTTTGACAGCATTACAAGTGAACTGATAATCTGCCAACTGTCCAACAGCTAATGAAAGAACTACTGAACAAGTAGCCGAATTGGCAACTCACAGCTCAGCTTGACGAAAAAAAGTCACACAAATAAAACCAAGATGCAAATGAATCAGATTTCATATCAAATAAATGGCTATTTTTTCATTCTATAATAAATAATAGCGGATGCTCAGTCTGCTGGGACTAATATGCGAGGTCCATTTGTGCAACGTCTGCCTTCTCAGGCAGATTCAACTCTACAGGAAAGACATTCCATTGACCCGGACAAGAGCATTACAGAGAGGATCCGTGCGGCCGCTGCGCCTCCCCCCGCGAGCTTAGCTGGCGATGTCAGCGCTGTTGCTGCGGCTGCCGTACTTGTGGTGGATGATGAGCAGCACCACGCCCAGGAAGAAGCAGACGGAGCCCACGGTGATGTAGGCGATGCCCAGGAAGGGATTCTTGCCCCCCATCCAGGAAATCGTGCTCAAGATCATACGCTTGCGGCCCTCGAAGCTGCGTACGGGGTAATCTGACGACGCAATCTGCTCAGGAAAACAACCGAATCGCATGAAACGAGATCATCTGGAATTTCTAGGACAGTTTTGAATTTTCCCCAAATCCAGAAATCCATCTTCAACAACTCTAGATAAGACCGTGTTACAACTGACAAATGTTAAATATATTATTTGGCATATCACCTAATGGGCCTTTGTCAACACCAGGTTACAGAATCGCAACTTATTTACAGAGCAGTTGCTGACCTATGAACTACATTTACTTAATGTTTCTATATTCACTGTCTACTAGGCCTTTTTACGTTTCTTCCTGATACTGTTTATTAAGCAGATCGTTTAAAATCCAGTGGCACACTTTTGCTGCTGGCACTTGGCACTGAAGCGCAGTGAAATACACAGATATACATTGCCCAGCACTGCTTTAAGACTCTGCAAAACAGGCTTTTTCTTCTCGGTTAAAGGATACTGTACGTGACCGACAGGGTATAATTGCCCCGCGGCAGAGTAGGGGTGTCGTCCCCCTGCTTCTCAATGATGCGGTACAGCTTGCGGAAGGTGGGCAGGGCCGCCGTGCGCATCCACACAATCAGATCCTCGTTGATGAAGCCGTTGTTGTCGGGGTCAGTGTCCAGCTGATAGACGGGCTTCTGCCAATTGACAGGCTTTGTGGTACCTGCAGGGAAAAATCTGAAGGTCAAGCCACAACGGCAAGAATCACAGCGACAGAAATCAGGAGGACGTTCACTCGCCCTCGCGCCTGATTGACGGAGGAGGGAAATGTAGGACCTTGAAAAATAGCCGAGAGGTTGGAGGTATCCCCCACTGGGTTCCTGAATTTCACATGCTTGTCTGTCCACCAAGCGATGCCCGTCTTAACCAATGTAATCAGTTTCTTCGTTCCATTAGGGTCATTGTAATACAACTCCAAAGTATCTGCAACATTAGAGGAAAGACGTTCTGCATCAGCTCCGCAACGCCGGATACACTGAGAACACTGGTGATCCTATTTAACGTCAAACGTTACTTAAATATATCTGACCATTAAACAGGCTATTGGCAATGGCCCCGCAGGGGGCTATCGGCAGGCCGTCACTCGTGCGGTACGGTTCGCATTCCTTGCTAGGATCCTGTAAAAATTCAAGTCGACAAATTTGAGTACCGGGGACAAGCAACACATTTTCTACAAAACTTTACAGGCTGCAAAAAATGTTTTCCTCAACATGAAGCACATCTGCCAAGATTTTGAAACGTTTTGCAGACACAGTTTAAAAGTAAAACAGGCCGACATCCTGGATCAAAGTGATATTCAGAGAGCTGTCCAACTCTCGCCACGTACCTTCAGGGCGTTCAAGTTGCCATTCAGCTGGCTGTCATCCCTCGACTTCACGTAGCGACGGTGGTTCTGATAGTAGTTGGAAAGTCCGTAGTACATGAACACGTTGCTCTGGGGAGAGAAGCCAACAAGCTGCAGATTGAACATCCGTTTTCAAAGCATAAACAGCGTATTGGCCAGAATATAAGACAACCCCCCCCCCCCACACACACACACTTTTTGGCAAGTATTTTTAGAAAGAGTTTCTGGAATAGCAAATCCTACCTTTATTAAAAATAATTTTATCTGAGAAGATCATATCATAAATTAACCAGGGACCACAGCTTAAAAAGCAACCACAGGCAATCGGATTACAAGTGTATTAAACAGCAAACATCCCAAAAAACAAATGCAATATTTGGCGTGTGGTAGATAATAAAACTTACAGTCCACAACCCTTGAGGGCGCAGAATGTTTTCGATTCAGCAGACCCACACGAAGAGGGTAAAAGACATAATTCGGAGAAAGGCTGAGCCATATTAATAAGTGATATGACAGCTCTTCGAAAATGAACGCTACTATCTATTTACAGCCACTATCAGTGTAATACTAGCAGCAGCACAGACAGGCAAGCAAACGATTTACACGCCACTCAGGGTCATCCCATCGTATTCAGGTCAACAGGGTAAGCGAGAAACACTGATGCAAAGAAATATCAAATATACACATTTAAATTTTAAGTTACCAAATTCAAGGGAAATAACACGACGGAGCAGAAGCTATTCAGAGTCGGTGGAAGCATTTTAAGGACGGACAAAATTAACGGCACATTTAGGAGAAACAAAAGAATCTCTAATCTAATACCAACCTGTGCTATAAAACACCACACCATTTATATAAACAGCAGCTTTAGCGATCTACTTTCAGACGAACAGCTCATTGGGGGTCAGAACTGACGCCGGTTACAATTTGCTCCTACATTCTGGCTCCTGTGAGTCTATCAGTAGGGATGGGGGACATTGTGCATGTTACACTGGTGGTGGTGGTGGGTCATCAGACCCCAAAATCCGCAGAACCTCCCAGTGCAAATCTTTCAGGAAATGGAGAATTTCACAACAGCAATGTCAGACTGTTCTTTATTACAAGCACATATTCCACAGCGGCGTAAACTCTTTTTTTTTTTTTTTGTTAGTTTGCCCTTGTAGAAATTGGACACCCGACAACTGCATTATTCTGCTAACTGGTTCATTTGTTGTTGCCCCAATTAAAACAACACTTTTTTAAAAATAAACAAATAAATAAATAATTAGCGTAACCATCACTGCTGTGAGTTTACCTCAAAGGGCTGATCCAGAGAGAAGGACACTGAGCATGTGCAGGGCTTTGTAGAGTTCCAGCTGTAGTTCTGAGAGCAGTTGAAACATGGACTTGACATGTCAACACCGGTATAATCAATCTGTAAAAGGGTCAAATAGAGGGAGAGGTTTCAGAAACATTAGGGCCTACAGCCAGGGGCACTGCTAATGCTTTTAAGCAGCCTCCGAAGATCTAAGACGAAATACAAATTTGTCATTTGATTAGAAAAGCAGTCGCACGGCATGACGTGCATTCACGACCACGTGAACACAAGAATCAAGAATTAAGAATAGCAGTAATGTTTTTGCCTCGGGAGCGAAGCCCAGTTTCTTGAAATTAAACCCAGTCAACAATAAGACACACTACTCCAGACCACATTAAAATAAGACAAGACAGAATGTCCCTGTCCAGTACCACAAAAAAACCGTAAATAAAACCGACGGTAAGTAGCCATAAATACAACAAGATAATATAAATAAACATAGACATTTAGCATAGCATATATCCCTTAAGCGATCAACAGGTTATGGTTAATTTTAGTCTACGCAACATCCTTATAACCAAATATCAGCCATATAAATGAAATACTACAAAAAGACGGAGCAGGAAGCGAAAGGCGTGCGGGTTACCTACCTCATACTCCTTGATGTTGTTTGACGTTACATAGAGGCCAATGCCGATGGGGATGAAGAGGAGCCCGATGATGAAGAACGCAGGCAGCACCGTACCTGCAGTCAGGATCGGCTGCCAGGCAGGCAGCCGCTGCTGCTTGAAGGCCGTATTGTCCGGTTTCCTACTTTTAGCGTTAATGCCGCCGCCGGATCCCGGGGCTCCGGAATGGTGCCCGTCTTCCTCTTTCGCGGAGTAGCTAGACGCCATCATGGCTACAACTACAGCACAGCTGCCCGACTTGCGCTTTAGCTAAACGGCTAACTTACAGAAAACAACCTTAAACTGTCATAGAAGTGCCCGGTACGACGGCGACCCCGCTATGCCAGGTAATACGCAGGAATAAAAGTTATATCGTTCACTTTGTTCTGATAAAATGTTTTTAAAGCGCCAGCTCGTCAACAAAAATAGAACTAGATTCCGGATTCCCGGCTGGCTAACGCTATACTCACCTAATGAACGGCTAAACTGTAGCCTAACTATCGTGCAAGACGACCAACGTGACGTTTGTGATGACGTCAATACGGCGACGTGAAGGCGGAAGTTTGCCTATTACTCCTGTTAGCAATAACATCGACAAAATTATAAAAAATATTTCCACATTATCATAATTAGTATAAAGAGCTGCAACAAGAAAATTCAGTAAAATATTTTATATTTGTTACTGCAACCAAGAAATATTAGGAACTAATAGTTTATACATTTTATACATTACAGCAAATAAAATTGATTGGTTTTGAAATCCTTTAAAATTGGCAATATCATAAAACATATCTTTGTGTAAATATCCCAGTCAAAACCACAGATTTTTAACGGTATTATAACCAAGCTAAAGGATATTGGGAATTGTGGCTGTTAGGCTTGATGTTCACCTGTCTGGATGTGAGACACATTCAAAATGCTATAATCTGCACAAAACCTACAGTGAGAAATAACATAACACCGATGCTGGCAAATGATACACATTCTACCAACTGAATTACAATTTTCAGGCACAAAACAAATATTTTCTGGTACCATGGTTCAATGGTCTTTCACTAAAGTTATGATATTTATAGTAAAAACCTTATATATAGTATGTATTTCAAATGTGGCTGGCAGTTTTTTTTGTAAAGAGAGTATTGTTTTATTCAGTGCATGTTACACTTTTCTGTACTCTTTGAGTTTAGCTAAGTATAGTGCTTTGAATGCCCTTCACACCTCCCTTCTGCTCATGGTGCCAGATTTTGGTACATTTCAAAGACTCCCCCGCTGTGCCAGAAAGCCCAGAGTCAGCATCAGAGTGCCGACTCTCTAGCTTCGCCTGAAGCCCATGGATCTGGATCAACGGCCTTTTGGTCTGTAAGAAGATGTGCAGCGACGGGTGACAGCTTCATCTTGGTGGAACTTTCACATGGTGCACAATATTTTCTAGAAAATAAAAACAGATTTAAAGATGAAATGCTAATGTAATATGTACATGCATTGTCATAAAATATTTTATAACATCAATGAATATGATTGTATGCAGTGGGAATGGATAGATGTGACCTATCTCTTTCCCTGCACACTACACTAATGCATTTGACAAAAAGTTTGTGAATGTGACCCTGGATTTCTGTTTTTTTTACTCCAGTTTCCTAGTTCACATTCTACTCAGAAAATCTAGTGCTTAGGAGCCCCAGAAATATGATATAATTGTGCAAAAAATAACTTTTTTATTTTTCTCATAAAATATTCACTAGTATATTATTAAAAAATCCCTGCATTTATCTGTTCATCATCATGGCCGCTTATCCAGTACAGCGCCACACTGAGCCTATCGTACTCTGAGCCTATCGTACTCTGAGCCTATCGTCATACCCTGACATAAGTATAAATGAGAACATGATGTTCGTCCACTTTTTGACAACATTGTTGTTTTTCTGTTAAGGAGCAGCCATCTGACTATGCTGTATTGCTGACACTGTAGACATTTAGGCCCTGTTTACATTTGGTTTTAAAATGCGTCTTGGGAGATCGGATCACAAGTAGGCAGCTGAAAGCCATTGGCATTTACACCTGTGTTTACCAAGCATCTCCATGTTGTGTAGCTGACCATTTGTTTTCAGATTTCGTTACTTTCCTTCAGATTTCATTAGTGCTGCCCATTTACAATCCAATCGCCCCAGACCCCAAGTCTAAACAGGGCCTTGTATTTCACAGGGGACAAATTATTTACTGCATGTTTTAATGTTTATTGCTTGCTTTCCATTTGTTGTTGTTCATTGTTTTGGTTACTTCCCACGTTTCCCTCTAAAACAGTATTTCTGTTTGCTGCTGGGATGATTTTGCGGAGCAATGGAATGAAGAGCAGAATCGTGTGAAAATTGCACGGGCTGGACTGGTGACACGTGTATTTATATAGTCTGACAGCATGGAGAGAAAATGATTGCTACCGTATCAGAGCATATTATGCAATAACCTCCACTGACCAGTGTAACCGTATATTATTACAGTGGGAACTTTTACTCTATTTCCATGATTTGCAAATATGACCCTCTGACAGAAAAATATTCTTCCATATTCAGTTTTAATACATTTTTTTTAAATCTCGGGAAATCTCTTGAGACAGATGCAGTAAGTTTAGACTCATTTTTGGAATTCTCCATTGTGAAACCTATGCAGTTTCATTTCATCTAATTGTTTTACTTCGCTTAAAACTCAGAACATTGACATTATATTTAATTCCTACATATATACAGTCTTATTGTTTTCATTAAATTGCTCCTTTATTTTCAGAATGAAAAGATGAAAAACTAGTTTTCAGAAGACATCTCTTGTAATTGCACAAAATATCAATAATTTGTATAATTCTTAATAATGGCCACATTTGAATACTTGAAATATGAGATAATTAGGTAGGAAGAAGGAATATCACTTTTTAACAGTTTTTTTTATATGATGAAAATATGTTTATTATGATTTAATTGCCTTTTAGTAAATGCCTTTAACCGAGTACTTACTGTATGCGTGCAAGCATAGATTTGTAAGGGTGATGTTCCAGATTACAGCTGATCATTTGTAACTATCAAATATTTAGTATCAAATATTAAGGCACAGTAAATTGCCCTATTCATGTTTATCCATATTGAACAAGCTTTCAGACAGCTTAATTGTAAATATTTTATTTACATATGTAATTAACCATTTAACAAAAAAGTGTATCCTACTATAACTTCAGCCATTAAAAATATATGCATTGTATTTTTTCCAGATCTGGAGAGTTCCACTCTAGACCATAAGTATTCTTCTTAGTAAGCCCCCTATTAGAAAAGTTGCCCCATCATTAGGAGGAGATAGTGACATTGTACTGATTAATATGATGACTGCAGTTTCTTTGCAGGGCTGGACCATGCAATGACTGTACTTAACTGGGAGCCTGCAAGATGAAATCCTTATATCACTAACATGAAGTCATGGGGAAGACATCACACACAGAGAGCATGAGTAAATATAAGTACGAGCCTACCCCCAGTACAGGTGAGGGTTAATAACAGCACAGGTTTGCCAGAGGCACAGGCAGGAGGCGTTCACACAGATACAGGCATGCTGGAAGATATAATTAAGGTCAGTTGATACAAAACTGCAAAGTTACCCGTGAAACATATTATAGGTTATTTTCGTGCTTGAAAATCAGTTTGCAGCTTAAGATCTCTGGTGTTTTTGGTTTAGTAAGTTATACTAAGTTCACAGGCTGTTCAGTTGCTGTGTGCAGGCTGGGTGCAGGATGGACCGTGTTTTTTTTAAGTAGCCCGCTCTGCCATGCAGGCCAATGGCGACTCTGTCATGCTGAGTGAAAGCCGTCTCCATGGCAATGCCCCCCGAGGCTCTCAGCCCCACCCGCCCCCCCCAGCACTGGCAGAGGTGCCCCCCGGTGGAGTCTTCGGTCCAGCCTGAGGCTCTAGCTTTGTTGCCGTGGAGACGCCCAGCATGCCCGGACGCGCTCTCCCGGGGGTCATACCTTTTGAAACAGGGATGCGTGTGGATGTGGATTGAGGTGACTGCACGTCCTGCCTGTGCTGATCGGGGGGAATAGGGGGGTGAGAGGGGAGGAGGTGAGGAGGAAAGACAGACAAAGGCACGACAGAGTTCAAGGACACGCTTCAGATAAAGCGCTTCCAGCCAGTGAAGGCCTGATGTTTAGCAGATGACCGGCACTTGGATACATTCCCGGCTTAAATGAGTGTCATCATACCCAGAAACATGGTTCCTCTACTTAAGTGTGAATATATTGTCATAAAAAGTACTGTTGTGTCATTTATAAGTGAATGTACGTACAGTAGACACATACTGTATGCCTGCCTGTTACAGTAGCATCTTTCAGCTAATCTTCAGCATTATAGACCATGAGCACTGGATCAGTGGGACACAGTGTGTGCAAGTTTTTGGCCTCCCTAAGAAGGTAAATTATTGATTATGATGCTGAGAGAACCAATGGAGCCGCCAGTTCAGTGCTGAGGCAGGCTGTGCTTCAGAATCAGCTGGAGAACCTGCACAAACTGCAGGCTGTCAGGCTGTCAGCTTAAATCTCACTGCATAAAAACACGATATCTATTATTACTTTACACGCAGTGCTGGTGTTACTATAGTTTTGCTTTTTTGATTTAGTTTTTGTATTTTCATATTACTTCGAATTTTCAACCTGAAACCAGGTTAGTTTTAGTTAGTTTTTACCTTGGTTTTATTAGTTTTTATTAGTGTCAATTGCAAAGATATATTTCAGTTTTTGTATATTTTTACTTTACTAATTCTATCGCTAGGGATAGACTTCATTTTGTAGAGCTCTTTGCTGTGTCTGATCTTCAGAGAATCCTACATGAATACACACGATGCACTGATGTCCTCTAAATGGACAAAATGTGTTCCAAGAGTCATTAATGGTTTACAAGGAACGTGCTGAGAGACCAGTTTAAAGAGCTAGCTAAAGTGTATTAGGAATGGTAACAAAGTATTTGACGTTTTTTGTTTTATTTCAGTTAGTTTCAGAAGCCATATTTATTTCAGCTTTAGATTTCATTAACAATAACAACCCTGCTTATCTCTGCCATAGCCTATATCCGGCCTTTTAAATGCATGGCATTCTGCTTGCCTGGTACATCGGTCTTCTTCCCCATCTATTGCACATTTCACATTGTTATTCTGCATTATAACAATTATCTGGGTAATAACAGGGTGGTGTGCAGGTTAGCGACTCTTCACTCAGACACCCAGAAGGTTCCAGAACTATCCTCTCAAATCAGGGTTAAAGGGACATGTCAGTCGGTGTCAGTTAAGATCACAGGTGTGTCAGGCTACCTTCATACAGTAAGAGGCCTGAATCTCTGGATGTATAAGTGCAGAAGTTCATTCCAGTGTTAGTGCACTTCATACAATAGAGTAGGAAATGTATTAACTTGTCTATACCTGGACCGTGAGCTACCTACGGAGCAGTCAGCACCCGATATCGTTTTGAAACATTTCAGTAGCAACTGAAATATAGAAGATTTGAATTATTATTTTTCCTTCTATGAAACACTTTCTAGCATTTACAAATAACCATTTTAACATGATCACGGCTACCTCTTACATTTTTATACAGTATTTGTGTCGTTCGGTCAACTTTGGATAACTGTCCATGTTCAATAATGTTAGCTTTAATATCTGATGGTGTCAAATTGAGTTACTTTTATCGAAAATGAATCTCACAGCCTTTTTATGGTTAAACGATGTTTGGTTCTGTCTTTTACAAGGGATGATACTTTATGGTGTCCGTGGCTCTGCTGAAGGTGGTGGATACTCACCACAGACCGTGTGGGCCGTGAGGAGGCAGAGGCGATGGGGTTGATGATGATGCTGCTCATGATCTTGCTGGGGGAGCCCTTTCCAGCCACGGGGGCGCTCTGACTTGGAGATCGCCGGACGGTACCCGTGACGACCTCTTTGTTCACTGTCGCCATGGTGACAGGCCTCACCGTGATGGAGGGTCCACTGGCCTCCGTCAGCCGCTTGAATTGGGGAGCCAGGTGGATGTGGATCTTGTTGTCCTCCGTGGTGATGATGTTGCCATTGGAGGTGTACCTTCGGGTGGGTGCGGCCGCACCCTGATCTTCGGGGGCCATCTTCAGCACCTTGCGGCCTGTGAAGGGCTCCTGAGTCTCCGGCGAGCTGGTGGAGTCAGAAATGGGGGATGTGCTGACAGTTATGATGGAGACTGGGGACAGAGGTGACTTAAACTCATCAGAAGAAGTTGGCTGGCCCCTCTCTGGCGATTTGGCCCTGGAAATAGCGGTGATTGTGACGGGTGACTTGGTCCGCTCTGCATCCTGTCTCCCTGCAGCCTCACTGCCATTGGTTCTGGATGATATTTTGGTGGGTGTTGGGACAATGGTGATCCGTGGCGTCTGTAGGCCCAGGGTGGGGATTATGGTTGTGCTGGAAAAGAAGTCCTCTGCACGGGGGCTGGTGATCTCCAGCATAGCTCTGCTGTTCTCATGGTCTGGCGTTACCTTGATGTGCAGAGGTCGCCCTGGCATCGGGGACACGGTCGTCTCAGGTGGTTGCGCTGCCTCCTCGTTAGTGTTATTTATGTTTTCTTGTCTGCCGCAGCTGACGGGGTCCTTCTTTCTCATCCAGGGCGTCCATGACTTGCTGATGTTCATCTCGCTGGCGGCGGGGGGGTACCGCTCCAGAACGGGCTTCTTCAGGCCTTTCTGCCGAAGGTTACGCATAATGTGGTTTTCCTCGAGGACAGATTTCCTGATGAACACAGCTGCCGTGTCTTCCTCCGCTGCCTCGCTAGTGCCTGCATCAGTCTGAACCCCTGTGGAAGCTAAAGGCACGTTGACGATCCGCCTGCCGTTGACGCTGGGCCGCAGGGCACGGCTGTACCGCTTGGTCACCTCCAGTTCCTTGGTGAGGTTGAGAACCTCCTGGTTCATGTTTTTCTTTTTGTTTTCCTCTTCGATGAACCTCTGCTGTAGGACAGAGTATTCTACCTGAAGCTGAGTCAGTTGGTCCTCTTTGTTCATGAGCTCATGAATCTTCTCCTTGAGAGCTTGGACATCGGCCTGAAGGTCCCTCGTTTTAGCTTCTTCTATCTTGCATCGCTGTCTCAGCTCTGCTTCCTGACTCACAGCCTCTCCCTTCTCAATGGCTTTGTTTCTGGCAATCTGAGTCTTCATTTCCTCCAGCAATTGAGAGAGCACATTTGTCTTGTCTTGTTCCGTCCTGAACTTCTTCTCTAGCAAGTCATACTCATCCTCGGTCTTCATCAAATCCCCTTCCACAACCTCAAGCTGCTGCAAACGATTCTTCAGTCGTTCAATCTCCATCGTGAGCTCTTTAACTTTATTATCTTCACTTGAAAGTCTTCCAAGCTCTATCTTGATCCTGCCTCTAGCAGATTCCCGATCGGCTTCCTCTAAGCCATCCAGCCTCTTCCTCATTCGATTAGCTTCAAGGCTCAGATTATTGCACTTCTCTTCTTCACATGCTAGTTTGCACTTCAGTTCTTCGCTCGCCTTTGTGAGATCTGTCACCTTAGCTTCCATTTCTGATTTTAATTTGAGAAGCTTTTTGCTCTCCTCAATCAGCTTCTCTGTAACCTCAGTGACCTTAGCTTGCTCCGCTTTAAAGTTCTTATTCAAATCCTCATTCTTATTTTCCATGTGTTTAATTCTCTCTGCCATATTCTTTCTTTCATCTACCAGTATTACAGTGAAAGACTTCAGCTTCTTTAGGTCATCCTTTAGACTATTTTCGGCCTTTTCAAGTCGCGATTCTGAAGATTCGAGTTCCTTGACTCTGTTTTTCATCGTCTCCAGTTCTCTAGTCATTTCTTTTGTCAGACCTTTCTCTTTTTCCAACGTGACGTGCAGCCGCTCACATTCCGATCTGTTCCGATTAAAAACCCCCTCCAGCTTTTCCATCTCAGCCATTCTCTTCTGCAGTTTCTCCACTTCTTGCTTTAGATCCCTGCTGCTGTTCTCCTCATCCTGCAGTCTCCTCTGTAGCTCCCTGCACCGAGATTCTGTCTTCGTGATCTCTTCATCTTTGCCTTCCATCTCCAGGACCCTCTTGCGCAGGATCTCCAGCTCGCCCATCAGGCTCGAGTTGCCACATTCCCCTCTGCTGATCTTGTCCCTCAGCTCCTGCAGCTCCTCCTCAGACTTCTGCAGAATCTTGTTGCTCTCTTCAAGCTCTTCGAGATGTCGACTAAGGCTAGCCAGCTTCTGTTGTAGCTGTCGGTTTTGGGTCTCCTGGACGGCCAGCTTGGCAATCATCTCTTCATGGTCTTGCACAAACTTAGTTGCCTTGTGCTCCAGCTCCAACTCAAGCTTAAGAATCCTTTGACCGTCTTCTTTGCTCTTTCTGCTAATGGTTTCCACCCTTTGCTCTTTCTCACAGAGCTTCTTGTTGAGATCCTGGATTTTCTGGGCCTGCTGACTAATCTGCTCAACGTGTAATTGCCTCTCGTCCACCAGCATTAGAGCAAAGGACTTCAGTTTGGCTAGGTCCTCTCTCACCTTCTCCAGTCGCTGTTTGTGATCCTTGTCTTTACGTGCCTGGTATACCTTTTCTTGTTCCAGAAGCCTCTTTAATCTAAAAGAGAAACAAAAACATAGAGACATCATTTGGATCATTGCTTTATTCTCTGATTGGATACAAAATGCTAACCATGGTGCAAATCCAACAGTAGACTAATTTATGAAATATAATCGAATAAGGGCTCAGGATTGTATCACCACTATACACATACAGCCAATGCTCCGTACGCCTTTGAAACGTGACAAAGAAAAAGTCACACAAACGGTGCCTGGATCTGCAGTCTGTGGCTTCAATGCCTTTCAAACACCTCACCTCATATTTAGATGAGCATTTTCACATCCACATCTGTACAGTATGTAGGCAGAAAATGACATTTCGTTATTTCACTATTTGCTTTTACAGCCGAGATTTTGTTCATTATTAAATGAATCTGTCTAGAAAATCTGAGTCCAAAGCATTACAAGATGTTACCCATACCTAGGCCAAAAATTCAGAAGTGAAATTGTGAAAATTGTACCACCGGAGATTAGACTTTTAAAGTTCTAATGTTTGCACGCAGCATGTCCCATTATCAGTAGAATCGGTATTATGGTATGCTGGATGCGGTGCGGGGAAAAAGGATAAATTAAAAAGGCATGATGGGAATGAACAAAGGAAGACTCCAGATTAGAGAGAGAGACCCCATGTGACTCTCAGAAAGAGAGACCCTATGTGACTCTCAGAGAGAGAGGGACCCCATGTGACTCTCAGAGAGAGAGACCCTATGTGACTCTCAGAGAGAGAGGGACCCCATGTGACTCTGAGAGAGGGACCCCATGTGACTCTCAGAGAGAGAGACCCTATGTGACTCTCAGAGAGAGAGGGACCCCATGTGACTCTCAGAGAGAGGGACCCCATGTGACTCTCAGAGAGAGAGGGACCCCATGTGACTCTCAGAGAGCGCCGACGCGCCTCTCGCACATGCACTAGCACAGAGCTGTAAGATATGAAATACGCTGCGATGAAAATCACAAGCTATCTTCTGCTGTTCCAAATCATTCTATTTGAATCATGACCCAAAATGATCTTTTGTCAATGTGTGAGGTTTCCTGCACAGGATGTGTGTGTCACTGTCTGCGACTAAAGTCCCTGCAGAGGACAAGAAACTGAAACTGGACCGTGAACATGATGCATTCTGGCTCAGTTTGCGGATGGTTGCTTCACAGAGTCCGTTTTAATAATCCCTCATGCGTACACTTCCCTGTGCCGACGGACTTGCATTCTGAAACAGCACCTAAACAAGTTAATCATTTTTCAAACTTACCCTCCAGCCAGGTCGCTCCGCACGTTATCTTTCTGTAGCTACAGTAATGTGCTTTAAGTTCTTCTACAGCGGTGCCTCCACAGCTTCTGCTTCTCCACGGGGAATAAGCCATCACATTCCAGCCATGTCATCAGAACAATGAAAGGTGAATGTTGTGTAAAATAGCAATGGACCACGGACTGATGATGTCACCGCACCCATATATGGCTCGGAATTGTGCTGTTTTAGTTTGGACACAGAGGAGGAGGGATTTAAGCTAAGAGGAAGGCATTTATTGCTCTTTACTCTTTTTTGCAGCTTGCAGAAGGGGGTCCTGTTTAGTGAAAAGAAACAAATGAATGTTGCAGATAAATGTGCAAATATCCGGGTAATAATGGCTTCCCCTTCTACTAAAACTGTTATCCGTGACCCAGAACAGTTTGGTCACCCAGCATGTTACCACAGAAACCGGGCAGCGATGTGTGTGTAACGCTGGGATCTGGAAAAGGCAACGCATCCACCGCACACTTCATTTCGTCGCTCCGTAATCAAAACAGAATGTAAAACGCTAACACCTCTGATCAAGGGGAAGGAGGGAGCCTCTTCATTCGTGTATGTTACTTAATCTTGTTGAATACCGCTGTGCAGTATGTCAGAGCGTGTGAGGGGAAAGCCCGTCTGTCAAGGCTGAGTAAAGTCTTATGAAAGTGTTATAAATCTTGTTACTCTGTGTTCCTGTTGGTTCTATTGTTGTAAGTCTTACGTAAACAAACCACTGACTTCCGTCTGGTCACATTATTTATTTATTATTGATTCAATCAGCATATTACTTTTAGTCAGCTCTGGAAAACACCTTTCTGTTCTCAATTTAATTTTCAGTTGTTTGAAAAAATACCTGCGTTTGAAATATTACATTTGATAATATTTTATAATTGTATTGTGTTTTATTATATAACATGATGATATTTTATATTATCCCCCTGTCTATCTAACCAACTTGATGTCCTTGATTGTTTTGCATGGCACCTGAAAGTAAATTCTGTATATGTTAAATTACTTTCAGATGAATAAACAATTTTATTGAATTTTATTTGAAGTCTGATTTCAAATGGTTGTCTCAAATGTGAACAATGGATTGGTTTGCTGATAGATAAACAACAGTAAGGAAGAGTGGGTAGAGAGTGCCAGATGGACGCTCCACGGAGAGGACATTTGGCAGATCGATACTTCATCAAACCTTTGAGCGCAACTAAAAGCACCGGAATATTCGGAGAACTGGGTTTAGCTTGTGTGTAACACTGAACCTTTTCTTTGTATGACACTCAAAAGCCACATCTACCTCAGTCACGCATGTTATGCTGGACATGTTGAGCTGCTCGCAGAACTTTACACATAAAAGCTAAATTTGTTCAATCCTCAGGCTCAGCTCTGCTTCCACATTTCAATGAGGTGCAGAATTAATAACTTTCAGGTAAACACCTTTATTCTGCTGCTCTGTTCTGAATCAAAATGTCCCAAATTTAAGGACATGCTGTAATAGTGCAGAATTATGGATCCGCTGAGCACGACTCTTCAGCTTGACAAAGATATTTGTTTGGCAATTTCTGTCTTTGTCCTGACAACCAGCAACATCGGTGCAGCGTCCTTTGGTCCCGCTGGGGTTCAGAAATACGCCATTAATCTGCAAACTGAACGCTGCGGAAGCATTTTAACCTCTCTTAGCAAAAAGTAAAAGCCGCGTAAACTCCACTCGTGTAAATTAGATTTACATAAATCTGAACTGACATAAAAAATCCCCACCGTACACATCATTTACAGATAGTGCTTACACAAGCACATTAAGCCCAGGCCAGCCATCGTCCTGTTTCTCACATGTCTTCTTCTGTAAACGGATACATTCGAAATAGTGTAGTGCTTTATACAAATGAAAAGAATCAATTTC